>JBCJKH010024800.1:0-18424 GCA_039877255.1 Loriculus beryllinus | reverse complement strand
TCAAGGTCCCTCTGGATGGCATTCCTTCCCTCCAGCGTATCCACCCAACCACACAGCTTGGTGTCATCGGCAAACTTACTGATGGCGCACTCAATCCCACAATCTTTTCCTGAAGGAACCAAGTCCTTTGCAGTACCATAAGGAAAGCAGAAAATGCAAAGTTTAAGCGGCCCACTTTGATGAAAGATGAGCACCAATCAAAAACTCCATTGTAATTTAAGGCTCCTTCATAAACACTAATCAAAAGCCAGTCTCTCTGGATTTCTGATGTTTTTGCCTGCAGTGAGAAACCTGCACCTGCACATTGCAGGTCACTACCAGGTACCTGCCAGATCACTACTGCAGCAGAGCTGCCTGGCAGGGAGCAACCCTATATATAACCCTTCAGGTAAATAAATATATGAATAAAAGAATAAATAAATGCTGGAATTAAAAAGATACTAGTCATGTACTGATATTAATGCACTCATGTTACTCTTTATTACTCTTTCTAATGCCACCTGTGTGTACATGATATATCCTCTTATTTATTCAGCAATGCATCCCCCACTGTTATCAAGTTTTGGAACCTTTCTGCTTGTTTTAGGACCTCGAAAAATAACACCCTCTGAATGATCCTTTTGTCTTCTTTGCCATTTGGCAAAATACTAATGTTTTCCTTTTCTGTCTCTCTTGGAGTACAGGCTGGAATTGCTCTGGATGGTTTACTGCTTGACAGCTTAACTGCTTTTTATCAAAAGTCTTCTTGATGAACTCACCAGTGATGGATTCAAGCAAAGAACCCCATCAAAGGTATTCAACGCTTGTAGGCTTTTCCCTCCAGAAGTGTGTGAAGAAGTTCACCTGATGCTTCACTGCAGTGCAAGCCATCATCCAGCCTCCATTGGACAAGTCATGAAAGCACCATCATGTTGGGTTAGAAGAACCAGCACAGAAAGGCAGAGATGTCTCTAGGGACCCACTAATACTGTTAAAACCTGCAGATGAGGGATGCCTAATGAAAAAAATTTGGAGCAGGAGGCATCTCAAATCAATATGAAAAATAAGTTGAATATGAGCATTACCCTACAACTATGAGCAGCCTACTGATCAGGATTTACACATTCACAGTTTCTTGTAATATAAATCAGAAAATGCACATAACTCAGCCACCAGGGCATGAAGCTGTAAGGATGAGGTGATAAAAAAGACTGAAGGAACCATTCCCGGGAAGTTTTGGCTTTGAAAATTACTTTCCTCTAATGAAGCAATTCCTATTTATACAAATATCTCCATTTTTTTAATTTATTTTGTTTTTAATGAGGGGCTTTTTTGTTTGGCTTTAGACTTTCTCTGTATTGTGAAAATGCTTGAAAACCAGAAAGAAATCTGTCCGGCTTTCTGTTGAAAAGGAAAAAGAAACTGGCTGCCTTCATCTCACTGTTCAAACAATGTAACACATAAAAAGAAAACGAGTAAACAGATTAATAGATTTTAAACCCAGAAAGGAACATTATGATTATTCAGCCTGACTGCCTGCAAATAGAAGTACATGACTAAAATTCTCCTCGTGCGAATAATCGAAGGTGTTAATCAGGCAGGGACAGATATTGCTATAGAAATACAACATATCCTACAGAGACTTTCCTTTTTCAGTATACATCTCGGCAAACTGCATTGGCTTTCTCATTTGCAGGACATCATAAAATATACAGCTTGAACAAGGCAAGGACTTTCCTTGTTATTATAGCTTTAAATCACCCACTTTTAAAACTGATGGTAACAAAAAGCTCCAGTGCCACCAAAGAAGGAGAGCAGGGTTAATTCTGGCTTATTTTTACTAGGACACAAGTGTGTGCCTGTGGTGGAGAGGGATGGATGGGTGTTAGCACCTTCTCCTTTGATAGTGCTGTTCAATGCAACATTGCTATGGGATTTATTCTTGGGGCTGCTGATGGCTCCTCAGCCCTTCATCACCACTGTGATGGTGGCTTCACCAGAGGGATGCTCCACACCCTGAGGGGTTGTTTTGGAAAAGTTTGGGCAAAAATGGTGTGGTTGTCTCTCAGAACCAAATTGGGCAAACCAGAAGAGCTCCTTCCCTGCGTTAGAAGTACCATATGACATTTGCTGAGCAGCTGTAATGATTTGAAAGCAGCTGTGCTTTGGTGAACGGACCTCTATTTACACTGGGACAAGACAGTTAAGTCTGGAAAGCTCAGCTCAGGGATGTGATGCAGTCTGGCAGCTAAAATCGTTGGAGACCACATTTTCTTTCACAGAAGCCCTACTGTTGAGGTCTTTCAAGATCCATGATTTTTTGAGTTTGATGCTGTCTTGTTTTATTCAAAATTTTATTCCATATTCAAATATCTGATATTGTATTCAAAATTTTCCCTGGTTCCATCAGCTATAAATAGTGTGACAGAACTAATAGCAACAAAATGACAAAGCACATGAGGTTTTTAAGTCTTTTGTGACTAAATGTTACTGACTGACAGCTTATGACAGCTCTTCAAATGCCAGCAGTCCACTTGCTTCCATCTATGCTTGATCCCCCTGGCAGCCATGTGTGGAGGAGTCCTAGGACCTGCCAGCTACCACAACACTCCCACACTGCTGGCATCACTATTTATGAGGCACATCTCTATAGTAAAGCAACCTCTACTGATAACCCCACTGTGCAATCAAATACTAAGGAATACTGTATCAAACTTTCACATTTCTAGCACTCTGTTGAGGTCTATAAACATAATGATGGGCAGAAGATGGGCACATCTTTTCCACTCTTTTGAGCTCTTATAGTTTGATTGGCACCTTCACAGGAGCCAAGGAATCATCTAGTATTAGGAGCTTGATCACATTCAAGTGTGCTCCTTGCCATTTTAAAAAAGATCTATTGAGTGTGGTAAAACATAGCAACAGGTTGCCCAGAGAAGTGGTAAATGCCCCATCCCTGGCAGTGTTCAAGTTCAGGCTGGAGGGAGCTTTGAGTAACGGAAGGTATCACGGGAAAGTGGCAGGGGCGCTGGAACTGGATGAGCTTTAAGGTCCCTTCCAAGCCAAACCATTTTTTGATTCTATGACATATATGCTGGCTATTCAGCCTGGTTTTCTTCATTGCTTTGCATTAAACAAAAAGACAGTGCTGAAGCTCAGCAATGGTGACTTTCAACTGTACCCACCACGTCAGTCAACAGTTTGATGTCACCACATGTGAATCTATCCATACAATGGATTCATCACAGGTTTTACTGTGGAAAAAAATCATTACAAAAGATAATTAAAATAGACACAATATGCATTAAACAACTCAAAAGTTTTGTTTTAAAGATGCAATTGCTCTCTGATTTATTAATTTCCTTATTTGAGATGTCAGCAAATCAGTGCAACCACTCTTATTCATTGTATGGACATAAATATATATTTAAATAGATGCAATTTTGTTGCCTCAACCTTTCTCGCTTTGCTTCCAGAAAACAGAGAAGGAGAGCTCTGTAGACAAACCATCACACAAAATACATTTTCCAGTATCGGAAGGCTGGAACAATGTATTTCCTAACTGCTGTCATATTCCTCCAGCTCTCCATAAAATAAATGGATAGTTAAAATCTGGAGGCGATTCCTCACCTGACAGCAATTTAAAAGTAGGTCATGTTTTGAGACTAATAGGCTGGGTTTGTTTTTCTCCTTATGACTTGTTTTCCAATGGAAACCAACCTCAATGTCCTGCCAGCATTAACTAGGAAGAACAGACCTAAAACTAATGAGAACCAACGCAATCGTAGGCGGAGACTGTAAATTAGCGATGTATAGTAAACAACTATGAAATCCAAGATAAATGCAGCATTAAGAATTGACCTAAATATCACAAAGGAGCACAGAAAAGGATTATAAAGTCAGTCTCAGCTGGAGCTTAAACAGCTCAATTTTTCTTTGAATAACACTTACTAGTAATTTGCTGTTGTGTGCATATTCCTTTCTCTGAGTCTGATTTCCACATGCCTTCTCACAAGTAAGTTTGCAGGCAGATGTCATCATGGAAACAGCCAGTGTTAAGATAATATTGAATAACACTTGCCTCAGTGCAGAAAGAGCTCTGAAGTTACAACTGTATATATATTTAAAAAGCCATTAATGTGCTCTTCGACTTTTGAGAAAGTGTGGGGAAACTTGCAGGGAATTGATAAAGAAAAAAACAAAATTCTAATTGCTTATAATGAAGTATTCCTAATGTAACTAAAGTAAATACAAGGAAAAGCCCATTTTCTGGTATATACACAATTTTTAAATATAAAATATCTATAAAAATCAGGAAATAAATGTTGGAGTTATCAAGGACACTTCCCTAAAATGCTCTGTGGCCGTGAAAAAGCAAGCAGAAGGTCTGGGAGAAAACTGAGTGCAAAGGAGAAAATAATTTGTCCCCCTAAACATCCATAGTACACTCACAACTTCAACATTTTTGACAAAGTTCATCTTACCCAAGCTTGCAAGTCAACAGAATAAGCACCTGTATGAGAGATACTACCCCCATCTTGTTCAGTCAACATAAGGAAGGAAGCATTTCTAGGGTGTGATGCTGCTAAGGACACACTTTAGGGTGTGAGGAATAGAAACATCAATTTCTGTGGTCATTCAGATAAATCCCAACTTGATGACCTGAAAATGCTCTGGCCAAAAGTATAATCAAACTTGGGAAAGTGGAAAGAAGAAAAGCAAGCAACACCAGAGAGCTTATCTATGAGAAGGGAGGTCGCATTTACACATAAAAGAGATGACAGAGAAGATACAAAAGCACTCTATAAAATCATAAAAAGGATGCAGCATAGTAGGAGAAATACAAAGAATTATTTCACACCATGGATGAGAAATGTGGGGCCTTGTGGAATTAGCAAGTGGTAGATTTAAGACAAAAGCCTTTGTCATCTGAGGAGCAATCCTGGAACAGAGAAATCTTTGGTATGACCCAATGAAACAGTGCTCATGTTCTTATGCTTGTGCTCATCAAATTAATCATTGAATTATTCACTCAACTCTGGTCTGAATGTGCATACCTATAATAAGGGAGCATTTTGAGTCATTCACTTAAATTAAATATGACAGATTCAGAGATTTTAAAGCCAGTATGGTAATCCAATCTGACCCCAGACAAAACAAAGGCTGTACAATTTTTGCCTCAGATCCGTAGCTCCTGGCTGGACAAAAGGCTATCACTTAGCAGTGTAGCCAGGCTTGACTTAGGAGATACCACTAATCCCTTCTCTGCTTTGTCCAGTGGTTAATTACACACACTGACTAATTACACTGAGGGTTTTTCCAATGATAATTTCACCCTTTCAACACCACCTGCAGACTCTTTAGTTATATTAAAGCAACCTTACTCTTTTTAGGTTTTGGCAAGTGCATTTTTCTTGTTTCTATTTGATGTTCCTCTCCCCCCCTCCCAAAAAAAAAAAAAAAAAAAAAAAAGTTTCCATTTGGAAACTTAAATTATCATGTAAAGTACCTTCACTTACCTCTGCATCAGTAATGATCTGGCCATTCCTGGTCAGGATATGGACTAGTGCTAAGTATATGAATTTCAATACTGAATCAAATATAATCTAAATAGAATATGGGGTTTCCAATTACCACTCTCTTCTGAACATCATTTGTTCAATCTGCTACCTCTGATGATTTTTATCTCACTGCTGTTTAATCAAGCTATTCCTATTTTACACAGCAGAGTCTGAATTCCTCCAATTTTGAGCTGCATAGAGAGACATCAAACTGAATTCTTACAACTTCTACGCAGTCACAGCTAAATACAACATATGTGACTCTTTAGAGCAATATTGTATCTTTAGGTAGTAAACTCTGTTTCAACAGGAGCTGCAAGGGCACTTGTAATGCAATTGAAAGAACCAGGAGGAACACATACTGAATTTGGAAACCTCAGGATTGTACACAACTTGATTGGACACTGGCCATGGTGAGTGAGGATGAGCAGCATACACAACCAGACCAAAGCTATTAGAAGCCATTAATGGCAAACACAGCGGTCTAAATCCCACCGCTCCAACCCCACTGCAATCCATGGTGTAGAGCACATCCTGCTATTTCCTACCTGAGAATTTCATCTCACTCTATTAATTGCAGTTCTGCACATTACCCATCCTTTCCTAGCTCCGTGCACGACGCCTGTGAGTGGATGTGATTCATGATGCTGCTTGTGCACTGCTGACCAGCCAGCAACAGCACTCCCAGATAAAACTGTGTTTATTTGCAGATCACCAGCTGCCTTCTCCCGTTAGCAACAGCTCATTTCCAAGCTGGCCCTCTGTACAGATAAGGCATGTCAGAGACCAGGAGAACCCTCAGATTTATTGTGGTTTGACTGGAGGGCAGCAGCACAGATATTCTCTCACGGCCTTGAGAGAAGATTTATGATGTACAAAAGGCATCTGGTCCTAATTCCTGATATTCTCCAAAACACCCAGAAGATGGGCATGAGAAGCACCAAGGCTCAAGTGATTTTTATTCTTCAACTAGCATGAGATGAGCTCCTCAAGGAGATGCAGTCCATGGCATCCCCATGAGAGATGGGAAGAATGAGGTGCCACCAGCAACCAATGAAGTGACCAAGCAAAACTGGCCAGCAGAAAGTATGGCCTCCAAAAATGCTGGGAAATGATGAGTGAAACCAGCTGGGCATGGAGAGAGCAGAAAGAGAGATTCTAATGACTCCCTGTGCTTGCTCAGTCCATGCTGGCTGTCCAGCACTAAAACCAGGTACCACAGTCACAGATTTATTGGTTTTATTATATGAAATAGCTGAATTTACTGCCTTTTGAAAGAAAAAAAACACCCTTCCTGGAGGGAAAATATTTGTTAAAAGATTTAGTAGGAGCATAGTACACAAAAGGGAAAGTTTCCAGAATGTCCTAAATAAAACAAATGTGCCCCAGGGCTTATTATAGTAATTCTTCAATTATTTCTTTAGTGGTGGATGAGTTAGCCCAGGCCATTGAGATGTTTCTAATGGAAATCATCAATTCATCACGGAGACAACTTCCAAGAATCTAATCACACAGATGAAAACAGACACATGTTCATGCTAATAATGAAGACTCCAGCAAAAGGGGGAAGATTTTATGCATCTGTTATTTTTACAGGTAGCTATTTGCTCCTGTATCTTAACAAACCAGGCTGGACGACTGCCAGGCATTCTGGTTTTTTACTGGGACCATCCCATGGCCTTGGGAGAGATTTTAAATACCACTTATACATTATTGCTCCAAGACTGCTGCCTGTTCTAGCACTTTACACGGTTGCCTTGACACAGAAAGCCAAAATCTGCAGCTAATTCTTCGTTAATCAACACAAGAAGCTCCACGGGAATTTTATTTTCAAGGCAGAAGAGCAAATCAGTGCCAACAAGCAAAACCTTACAGTTCACGCTCAATATTTTATGAATTCGTGTTACCATTGCTGTGTCTATTTCTATAATCTTTTAATAGGTAAATTAGTGGCAAACTATAAAAGCTGGTGTTTGAAGAAAGCAAAATCATGATTGGTACAACAAATAATCGAAGTTAGCTGGAATAATGGAGAAAGAATGAAACAGATTGTGTCAGATGCTGCAATCTGTGGGAGCTACATCCAGCACCAAAAGCCTAATACAGGCTTGGTCATGTTCTCAAAGTCAGATCATCAGTGTGTGGATTGAAGTGCTGCTGAAGCAGGGCACAGTGACATTCCTGTCCATCCCACAGAAATCCCCTTCCCAGCAGTGGCACTACAAAGGCAGCTGCTGGGAAGGACCACCCCAAAGCAGAATAGACTAAGAGTGAGGACATGGTCCTCATCTCCCTCAAGCCAAAGCATCCAATATGTCTATTCTGAAGCTTCAACAGAAACTTACTGCTTCCTACTATTTGCCACATGCTGTGCACAGTTCTTCCTTGAGCTCTACCTCCTGAAGGCCATAAGGAATGTAATTTCCCTATGCTTCACATTTCATACTTAAACTGCCCTATAAAACCCCATTCATGAGCAAGCCCCAAGCAACAGCACAAATACAAGCTGTAAACCTGCTTCAGCTTCAGATTACAGCCATCAGACTGGTCCTTATAGCTCAGCCTGGCTGTTCTTGGGGAGGCTCATGGCAGGAGATCACCACAAGAGCATGCTTTCTGTCAGGCATGCTGGTGTAAGGCAGCACATATGGTTTGGGACCGTATCTCCATCCTGGGGGATGCAAAGAGTTGTGCTGATGGGTGCAATGCTGAGCTGGTCTGAAATGCCACGGTAATAACTCAGTACATCCCATAGGGAATCCTTGGCATCACCATTTAATTGCTGTCTACTTAATTTTGGCAATATAGGATCTAATCTGATGGTGGGCATTCCTGCTGACAAAACGTGACCTCACAATTTCATGCATTCAGCTATGATTAAAAAGAAATATGTTTTAATCTTCCTTTTACATTTTATAGGGATACTCCTAATTGCCAATCCTGGCTCTTCAGCATCTGTTCCATATGTTATAAACAGAGTTATGTGAAAACTAAAATCAAATGCTCCTCCTCCATCCCAGGCCAAAACTAATGATTAGATCAAACCCAAACAATAATGTAGTAAATGTAACCCTCACTGTACTGCTGGGCTGTGTGATTTATACACCAAGGATATCAGGGAGTTTAGTAAACAGCCAGACACTTCAGATTTTTGCTAATATGGTAGTCAAAACACATTGAAAAAACGCATGGGCAAAAATGAAACACAGACTTTGGCTACAGGGCTGCTCAGCCATTCCAAGTGTCCTGCATTTGGCAATAGTATCTGACAAGCAATGGGCAAATACCAAGTGGGACAGACCTGGACACGCCAGTGGTGTTGCAATGATTACAGCAGAGAGGATTTTACCCAAATGGAGTTAACTGGGGTTTGACAAGGAAGCAAGGACACAATCACCTAAGATTATGAAGAAGCACTTGGCAAGGTAATGATGTAATTTGTATAGCAGAGCAGTTTACTTTAAGTGACTTTTATTCTGGCTCAGACCGTATCTATAAAAAACTTATGTATAGTAGCTACTCCAGTCACTATCCCGTACAGATGAGATCTCAACAGCACAAAGCCTGCCCAATGCACTTAGCTGAAGAATGCCCTATTTTAGCTTTTAAAGTCTGTGCTTTGCATGTGCATATAACGCAAGACAGCTTTAGAATGATCCCTGCTTTTCGCAAGCAGTTGCCTCCCAGCACCTTGCATTCTGCACACTGATGCACAAATATTAGGGCAAAAATTATCTCTACAACTGTTTATCTGCGTAGGAGTGATTCTGAGATTTGAAATTAGAGGAAATGGTATTAAAACTCAGTGACCTCCATCCACGCACTGCCAGGGAGGCACTGAGTCTCCCTAAGTCAAGGCATTCAAGTCAATAAACTGTCAGCATGCTGGTTTAAAGGAAGAGACCAAAAGAAAGTGCTAAGAGGGTAAATATCCAAGCTAGATAGTCTGACCTCTTTCAGACCTCATCAGGCAATCTTTGGTTGCCTGTATATCCAGCAAGTACTAACACCTGCCCTGGCAAAGAAATTAATATTACTGCAGTAATTGCATCTGATACAAGTGCTACCACATAATCCCGTAATTCTCCCCAGGACCCTCGTGTCAGTGAGCAGGGAAGTGTGAGACATGCAGGATCATTGCACTCCCCTGCAAACACAAAAGCATCGCCAAGGCAAGAGCTTCAGCTGTGGGGAGTTGCATTCAACCTTTGCTTTGCCAGCAATTTCCTCTGCAGCCCTGGGCAAGTCACTGAAGGATGAATCTCAAAAGGGACCTCAAGGGGGAATTAGGCATCTATGATCAAATGCATGGTTCAGATAACCCGGTACTGCTGCTGCTGCCAAGAGCTCAAGACTCTCCATGCAGTCAACTGCCAGCAGAAAAGTTCCCAGGAAGTGGGACACAAACTCCACTTCCCACTCCAGCTGGAAGAGAGGAGAGGGGCATTCAAGTCAATAGCTCCAACTCTTGGAAAGTGCCCTAAACCACAGGGTGTTTTCCATACTCCCTTCTGAAAATGTTCCACCTCTCAGAAAACAATTTGAGACTCCCTCAGCGCCACAGCGCTTAGCACTGTGACTGCCTTATGGATGCTAATGTCATGGGCTAGTAAAGGGGTCCATTAAAATGAATGTCAGTTGTTCCTTTAACCTTTGGAGGGAGCCAGATTCATCCCTTCAAGAAATATGCTCATCCTGCTTTTAGTAGATGGTAATTTTAGCCTGTATCTTCCATAGCTAACTGGAAAACCACTAAGACGAGTTTGTCTGCCTCTCCAGCAGGCAACCAAGTGTATTTATGCAGTGGGAGAACCCATTCACTTTAACTGTTTGTTACAGACCAGTATGGAAAACAGGTTTCATGCTGAAGATTTATAAACTGCTTTGAGACAGCTCTTAAATAATGAGTTATAACCAGGTATAAACATCCAAAAATACTGCTGAAAATGTTCTCCTGCTCTTGCTGTGTTATTTATGCTGCTCCGGTTGCAAGAACTCAGCTCCCTGGTCCAGTTCCTTCAGCCCAGCACCAGGATTGACCTGCCTCAGCACCACAGATGTCTGTTTTCTATTTGGCTGTGGTATTCCCTGTGCAATATTAAAATGTCATCAATTCAGTTTAACAGGCCAAGTAAAGGCCTTAGTCAACCATTTAACAGCTAAGTAAAACATATGGCAAATGCATATCAGTCCAAGGACTGCATTAAAAGTTTAACGGTTCAATTAAGAGGAATCTTGCTGGTGTGTTCTCAGGAGGTTAGGAAAACAGAACCACCAAATGTTTCCCCCCCGCCTTGTAGCTGTTAAGCACTAGGCTGAAACCGCTGGTTAAAGTGCTTTTTGTTAGTTATGCCAGTATGTTAAAAGAACCTCTGTATAATACTCTGTTAAAATAAATTATTTATTGAGAAAATGGAGCTTATATTTTTATGATTTGGGTTTTTTGTTATAACTGTTGTTTTGCTGCCACGGTCTGCCTTATGTGCCCACATTCATTGCCGCCACCTGAATGCTGAAGCTGGAAGTGCCCAACCTTCCTGCAAAGGAATGCCTGATCATAGAATCATAGAATCATAGAATCATAGAATAGTTATCCTAGTGCTTCCAAGCTCAGACACAAAACCAGCTGATCTTGACTTTCAAAGCTGACCAAAGCCCTGTTTGAAGATGCAACACCAGGCCACATTATCACAATTTTTATCATGGTTCAGCTTCCTTAAGGACACAGACCTAAAAGTAACACATCCTACAAACAGCAGTGTCTCCAGATTCAAGCAGGCACTGATAATATAATGGACTGACAATATTGGTATAGAATGATAAACACAACCCAAACCACCTCAGTTTGCAGGAACAGATGTCCCAGCTCCCCAGGGTCTAGTATAAGAGACTCCAGGTGTTGGGTCTCAGACAGTTTGACATGTCCATTGCATGACCATGGTGTGTGTGCCCCATACAGATGATGCAGACATTACTATAGATGATGTAGACACCACCACAAATCTACCCCAGCCATGCGGAAGGGGCAATGGCATTGCAGCTGCAATCAGGTTATCCCTCCAAGTGTAGAATCCTGCAGGTATCCACAGCTTTCTGCAGTGTCCCTTTTGGTCACCCTGACACCAGGACCTCCCAGTAGTGCAGGCAGGAGGTGAGGTTGATATGAAACATACATAAATCATGCAATAAAAGCAGCAGCTCCTTGGTGAGGCAGTCGGATCACAAGACTGGGCTTGCTCCAGAGACAGACGGCACAACAATAGTCACAATTTTTGCTGTTGTCGTTATTTATAGGCACAGAAATGTAGATTGTTTAGAAACTCAGAGTGAGCTGCCAAAAGAGATAGAGCAGCTGAACCCTCTGCCTAACAGTCAGCCATGGTTTAGGATATTCCCTCCTACAGCAGGAGATGCAAACCCAGCAGGGCAGCAGCTCTGGGGCAGGAGGATGCAGTTCTGCTGGCACCTGGTCCACAACCACCAACCAAGGCAAGATGGCAAGTTTCAATGTTCACACTGAGAAGAGCGTAAGATGCTGAATGCTGAATCCCTGCAGCCAACAGGCATTTTCTCCCCTGACTACAAACAGGCTTTTGCCCTAGAGTTCTCAAGCAACAGATGGGACATGGCATAAAGATGTGATCCCGCAGATACTCAGCAAAGGACCCCAGCTGGAGGGAAAAATGATCAAAACCACCTAGAAAAAATACATGAGTGATTTCAGCAGGTCCCAGTACAGTGAATTGGATATGATGGACTTCCCAGGTCTCCTCTCTGCCATGCTGCTTTCCCCTTTTCACTCTGATAGAGGTTTCCTCCTTTTGGCCTCTCCTGGTTTAGGGTACTGATGATGCTCAGAGTTTACCTCACAACCTTGCTTCTGTTCCATGTTCCACCTCTGCTCATAATTTGCTGATTCTGGGAGCTTACCTTCCCTCATCATCCTACCTGGTAAATACTCATCCCACCTCCATCAGTGCTGGAGGAGGTTCAGACCACAAACTGCCACTGCTCTCCTAACGGACACAACACTGAAACCAAGAACTGGGAGGAATTCATTTATTTTTTTACTGTCTATAATCTGGCACAACTAAACCCCAACACTACAAAAGCCATGCTGAGAACAGCTCACAGGGCAGAGTGCGAAAGCAAGCACTGATTCAGACATTAATGCCTTTTATTAAACAAACAAAACACTCCGACAGATGCCTCAGAGTCTACAAATTATTCTCGCAACTATGCAAAAACTACTTTATGTTTCAGCTTGGGGGCATTGTTTAAAATTTACTCTAGCGCTGTTTTCGAGAAAAGTCAATTTATTTCACCCACTTGGAGATTTAAGACATCAGAGAGCCATCTGGTGGCTTGATTGCCTTCTAATTACAATTCGTCTCTTGGGCTATTGACTTCCTCTGATGCTGAGGTAAATTGACTGGACCAGAGCATATACGAGGAGAAATTAAGCATCATAAGATATGTGAAAGCAAAATTTGAGTATATGGAATTCCAGATGAGATTTTGCCATTGCTTTGTAAATGTGAGTTGTCCACGAATCATGAATAATGCAGTTATTCTCTGATTTGTTTTTTACAAGTTTAGAAGTGCAATAAATTTTCATTAAAAAAAAATAAATAATAAAAAAAATCCCTCCTATGATGGAAAAAGGTAAGCAAAGTATTAAACAAGTTCATGTTGCATTTCTATGGAATTGATGTTTTGTTTCTCAGGAAGCTTCACCATTCCTGCCCCCATGACTTCATATACTTTGAAAGAGAACTATCTGTGGCTCTGGAAACACAGAAAACAAAAAGAAAATAAGAAAAAAGCAAATGCTGGAACTAAGCATCACTACTGGTTCAGGCATTCCCTTGGCATCTTTCCTAGGAGGGAATCAAAGCCCCATCACCAGTTTCTGGAAAGGTACCCAACTTCAAATTTGCTATGGAAAGGGTGGAGGTCACAGCCTAACACCATCTCCTGGAGCAGAGATCTGAAATGAGCAGAAGCTGCAACTCAGTTTGCTGTTGGACCTAACCATGTTGGTGCATGTTAAGTGTGTCAGGGTCTGGCTGCCAAACTAAGCTCCTCCAGGGCCCAGCAGAAGAGGAACTTGATAATCTGGCTAATTAGGTTAGTGCTGAGTTGCTGTTCAGACACTGGAGCAAATATCAACAGGCAACTTAGGAAGCTCTTCCCACCTTCAGGGATGGCAGCAGACGAGTGAAAGTCTTCATTATGGCAACTTTGGATTCATATTCCAGATAGGTATAATTCTGGATGTCCAAGTCCCTCTTGGCATTTGGCCTTTATCTCTCCATCCCTGCACAGACATGCCTCTGCAAGTTTCACTGCAGACCTGAACCTCCTAAACAGAAGTTCAGACAGGGCCAGATTGGCTGTGTAATTCCACTCCCATGATAAATTTGTTTTCATGATTAATCCCAGTCTGGAGCAGGGTCACCATTGGGTTTATTGGAAAAACAAATCCATGTGCTTTTGTTTTTCAGCTATACCAGAAAAAGCCAGTTTTGCAGAGCTTCATTGAGTAGGTCTCATTGGTAACTATACGCACCGCACCTTTGACTATGGAGAAGTCTTAATTAAGAGCAGAGAAAATCATGACAAGGCTGTACGTCCTCTCCAGAAGGCCAGAGTAGGTGTCATTCCTAGAAAAGGTGTCAGGAGTTACACTTGAGCCCCAGTAAAGTGATACTGTGCTGCTCTCTAGAAGGCAGCAAATCCTGAACCCTGGGTATCAGGGCTCTCCAAGAACACAAACAGTACCATTAACCTGCCTGAAAAAAGCCCAAACCACAGGACTCTGATTTCAGGCTGAGTTGCTGATACCACTTCCAACAAAAAGCACAGAGGAGAAAAGTTACTCAGAAACAAACGAGCAATTTCTGAAGCTTCACAGCAAGGTGAGGACACATACTGGTTTTGGTCTATACTTTCAGCAGGGACGTTATATGATTCATTGCTAAGACTTTCACCCCTCACCAGTCGGTTGGTGATGCTCCTCCTCCTTCCCAGCCATTTTTTCTACTTGCTTCCAGTATTTTCATAGTTTGTATTTCTCTGTGATCCCCACAGGAGGAGCCTCAGTACCGCTCTAAGAGGCAGAATCTGAGATCACCAAAGAGCTTTTGCAGTTTCACCCTATATTTATGGCTGTTCTTTCAGTTATTAGCCAGGAAATGTTCTTTTTAAATGACTCCAAAAGAGCGTATTGATCAATCTGCAAAGAGTTTCTAGGGATATTTTTCATGGACTAAAATCTTTAGTCAGAGGCACTTGGTGCGTTGGGAGCTATAATCTGGGAACGTGAATCTCAGTTCCCTGTGTAGAGGATTATGGGGGCAAAGTTACATCAGAAAATGTTTTCAGGATCATAAGATGAAATATACCTTTAACAACTTATTTGCCAGTAAACTACAGGAGGCTGCTTATGTTTTGGAGAGTGGCCAATAAGATAGCTTCATCCTGAAAACAGGAAAAACTTGGTTTTGAAAATACTGCATTCTTTTTTGACACCACCATAGGCTCCTTCTGTGCCCTAAAGCATGGTTTTTTTCCCTCTGAATGTTTTCGTATTGCCTTCTGCTGTTTGTCTCTTCCATGAGCGCCAGGGCTTGTGAGATCTCCGAGGCTACAGCAACATATCTGTGCCATTGGTAACCCAGCACAGAGCATCGCAGCATCCCTCATAGTCAGGCTGGGAGAAGGCACAGATCCTTCCCCATCCACGCCCCAAAGGATGGGTTGCATCACCCCACAAACTAGGATCCACCTGAAGCACAAAGGTGGGCCCAGGACGCTGAGAGACGCTCCCAGGGTTGGCACTTTGATATGGCCCTTGTGCTAAGCAAAATCTCAGCTGGCCTCTGGTCTCTGTTCTGGCACAGAAAAACAGTTAAACTCTATTTCTGCCACTAAAATTTCCTGCTAGTAGCAACAGTTGCTGGAGGAACTGCTTCTTGGTGCTCTAAGGCTGGTTAATCAGAAATCTATAGTCTGACGTTACATAAGAAATAACAGATCTGTTATTTTTCACGTTTAATTATTAATAAATTAATGAGATGGAAACCGATGTGCAAGGAAGAATGGTTCTTAGTCTGAAGGAAGTTAATATAAAATCTAAAATGCATTCTCTTCCAGCTTATTAACTTTGAGATTGATGTAATACCCTCAAGAGGTTTGTCTCCTAAGTTTCTATTCAAATTTGCACAGAAGTAGTTTCTATATTCAGACTACATCTTGAAAGAATTTTTTTTACAGAATGAATTTTCCTATTTGGGAAAACAGAACAAAGCCATTTATAAAATGTGGTAAAACCTGAAGATAAATGTAACTCAGAAAATTCTTGCTCTTCAGAGAAGAATAAATTTGAGCCCAGTTTTTCATCACTAAAATATAGAATATGCTCTGCAATATTTCAGGAGGAAATTCATTATATTGTCCATTACTGATGACAGGCAATCACACCCAAAGCATCTACAATATTGGACAGTTTTCTGTTCTAATTTTCTTGGCCCTGGAGGCAATTTCAAATTGTAAAAGACAGAATTGGGGAGAAAAACTCTTGCATCATTTTGTCTATCAACCTTTTGATTGTTTCCTCTGAGCTGCAGGATTGCACCCCTCTTCTCTCTCCTGTTCAGCTTTGAGTGACAGATCTTTTCACACTTCATTCAGAAAATATCTTCAACTATTAGGGAAGTGTGTCCTCACATCCATCATAAAAATCTCCTTTTCTTTCATTCTTCTCTTACTGTCATGCCCATTGCTACCCTCTCTGAGGTAGATGTCTCAATACCAGCACCACCATAGAAACCTCAGCTTTGACATCCTTTGGATGGCTGTTTTCTAACGCCTTGCACTCAGGGGGACCCTTCCCAAATTTGCCTGCTCATCTTCTGTGAGCTCTCACTGGAATCAGCACTGCTGCTGTAACATAAACCCTGTCAGAACCTTCTTCTCCTCCTTCTGAGGGTGTATGGAAACTCCATTACTAGTACTGAAATCACAAACACCTCTTTTCTCTGCCACTGGGAAACACTGAGCTGTTTACGGAGCACATGTTACTCCCTGTTAAAATTCAGAAGAATATGTTAAAATTACCATAACTTAATGTCACAGGAGAGATGAGCTCCAAAGTTTTCTTTGGAATTTCTTGATGAACAGAAGTTTCTGCAGACGGTATTTGCTTTTCCCTGAAAAAAAATGGATACCTTCTCCGCACCTCAGCAAGAGCCTGAATCACAGCTCACTAAGCATATGGAAAAACTCAGTGACTTCAATGGTTCTGAGCAACGTCCCACATGTACATGCCAGCTATTAGCCTAAACATCCTTCCAGAGCATAGTTTATCCTAGACTGGGCTCTCGCTGCTGTGTCTTCTCCAGAAAGAGAGAGATTTACAGAGCTCTACTTGCTGTTGCAAGTTAACAGAGCTGCAGAAATGCATCTCCTGGCTCTTTTACACCTGCAGTCAGGGTAAGCAATCAGAAAAGATCTGTCACAGTTTTCAAACAGCAGCCAATCTCCCCGCCCTGGCAATCTGCAGCCACCAAATACTGTGCATAACACAACCCGTATTAATCATCACTTGGTCAAACTAACCTCTTGAGCTCTTTAAGCTCTTCCCAGGCATTTCTGCCAGCCTCTTAAATCATTTCTGTACTTCTTGTCACAGATAGTCTCAATATCATAATGCTTTCTCAAACATCGTGGGTGATGCATGAAACTCTACATTCCCCTGTCAAGCCCTCAAAATAACCACTCTATACTTAGAAAAGGAAACACCTCTCTGTTTCAGCCACTGTGAAATGCTGAGCTGTTTATGGGGCACATGATACCACTTTCAAAACTCACAAGACTGTGTATTTCCCTAGGTTGAAGGCATTTGTAGGCTCTCTCTTTGTCAGAGAGATGTTGTCAGAAAACTCATAGTGATACGCTTAAATCCAAGAGCTCTACTCCTCCATCAGATAGATCTCAAATTAGCCAATGTTCCAAAAATTATTAGTAAAGATGTGCAGAAGAAACAGAAAAAGACCCATGTTTCTCTTTGGGAAATCAGATTGAAATGGATAACATAAGTAACATATGCAAATATCCTTTTTTGTAGGTGACAATTTAGTTTAGAACCTTAACTGCCTAACTGAATCACTTTCAAACTGCATAGTAAAATAAATGACTGCAGAAGCCTAAACATATGAGTATAAATACCTTTTTAAACATCTTGAATTTTTAGACAGTAAATCAAAGAGAAACAGAAGGATGCAGTCTTATTTTTAATCACTTTCCTAGTACTCATATTATAAGGAACAATGAAATACATAAGAGACACCTTGAGACATTTTGGCATGCTGCTAAACCGAAACTCAATAGCTTGACATGCTATCTTGGCTAATTTAACTTTGAAGTCTTTCTTTGCGAATTCTTCTCTGGATTATTGCTGAACATAAGCTTGATTTCAAAGCTCACCCTGTTTGGCTTTGCACATCTGAGCCAAGAACGACATAAAACATTTTAAGTAGCTCCTGGAGAACTTTTTAGAAGCGTTATTGATGACAGCAGTGTTTGTGTGTTCTGGGATGAACATCTGAGTGCTTATGTGCTCATGACACGAGGGCTGAAGGGCAGCAAGGAAGGGAAACTCACTGGATGCTGTAGTGGCGATTGTACCATTTTGCCTGTTTGCTCTCAGTAGCATGAATGTGGTGGTTTGGTCCATAGAATCACAGAATCATAGAACAGTTAGTGTTGGAAAGGACCTTAAGATCATCCAGTTCCAACCCCCCACCATGGGCAGGGACACCTCACACTAAACCATGTCACCCAAGGCTCTGTCCAACCTGGCCTTGAACACTGCCAGGGAT
>JBCJKH010024799.1:6453-16703 GCA_039877255.1 Loriculus beryllinus | reverse complement strand
GGGGTGCTGATTGATGGAGCTGAACACAAGCAGCTTGTGCCCAGGCAGCCCCCAGCATCCTGGCCTGGATCAGCACCAGTGCGGCAGCAGGGGCAGGGCAGGGATTGTGCCCCTGCACTGGGCACTGGTGAGGCTGCACCTCGGATCCTGTGTTCAGCTCTGGGCCCTTCACTGCAAGAGAGACATTGAGGGGATGGAGCAGGGCCAGAGAAGGGAATGGAGCTGATGCAGGGCCTGGAGCACAGTGTGATGGGGAAGGGCTGAGAGACCTGGGGTTTCAGATGGAGAAGAGAAGGTTTAGGGGGGACCTGATGGCTCCCTACAAGTGCCTGCCAGGAGGATGGAGCCAGGAGGGGCTGGGTTCTGCTCCCAAGGAACTGTGTAGACGAGGCCCTCAGTGCCATGGGTTAGTGGTGGCCTTGGCAGTGCTGGGGAACGGTTGAACTTGATGAGCTTAAAGCTCTTTTCCAACCTGGCTGAATCTATGGTTCCGTGATACAACATACAAACAGCTAACACGAAATAACTCAGCACTCTATTCATCTGATCAAGCATTCACGACTGCCAGAAGTGATGCAGCCCAACACATCTTCTTGGTGAGCAAAGCTCTGTTAAGCCAAGGAGCTTGTCAAAAGCCCTTGGGTAAAGAGGCTGTTTTCTAAATCCTCAGCAGAATTCTGCATGAGTTAAACAAGAAGAAAACAGAATCAAAGAAAAGGAAACAGTGACTTATAATGGATACGGTAGAAACAAGCAGAAATTTTCTCCTACCAGGAATAAAGATAAATCACAACTTCCTCTGACAGCACCATGAAGACTTTATTGGCTGTATTAATGTAACAGTTGCAACCAAGAGATAAAGCAGAACAGAGCCTCATAACTTAAAGTCAGTTACACAAAAGGGATGACAGGCAACCAAAAGCACAGCAAGTTCTTGGTCAAGCAAGGGGGCAAGTATGCAAGGTCACATTCCAGAACAAACTCTATGGAGGAATGGAAGAAGAGGAACAGTGAGAACCACAGTTCCCATGAAAACAAGAGGTTGTTGATGAAGATGATAGAAGGGAGAAGAAGTGAGATTGTCTTAGAAGACCGAGATGCAAACTTGACAACTAACTCTAGAGCTAAGATTCAGACTATGACAGGGCCAAAATGGGAATGAACCAAAGCACAAGTATAAAAATGAATTAAGGAAAACTACACAGGTAAAGAATAGAGAATGGAGGTAAAGCATCTTCCCTATTTCATGCAGCATATTTCAACTGTTAACTTGCAAACATTAAGAGAGAAAATACTGCTTAGGAAACATTGAGAAGTTACCAAGTAAAACAGAACAACGCACACTTGGCTTTCAGACACATTCCTGTCTCTTACATCTTTCCTATTCAAAAAAGAACACTCTCAGTACAGTCCTTCAGTTGCCTCCTGCAGGTCCTGTGCACATACAGGGTATAAAACAAATGAATAATTACACCATTTCCTTCAATTTTTCAACATGATTTCCTCCTCAACAGGAAATAATCCACAATTCTCCTGTGCCATCAGGAAATTAGGATCTAAAAGAGTCGCTCCCACCAAGTTATCTTCTGGTTTATTACAGAATGAAGATGCATTTGCACTTTATGATCTGTACCAATATAAATCTTAAGTAAGGTGGACTGTATTCAGTTTATACATCACTTAAACATATAAAATACCACACAGGAAAAATCAGATCTGTTCTGCTGGGATTTTTAGGCATCATCTCAAACGTTACCACTTGCTTGAGGTCAAAAACTGCCCCATCTACTGGCAATAACGGAGCCGGCTGCTCACACACACTGCACCCGGGCTGGACGCGGTGTCTAATGCTCGGCCTCCACCTACTGTTCAGAGAACGCATTTCAACAGACATTTTGAGCATAGAATAATCCAGTTCCTTCGTACTTCACTGTGGCAGAACTAGTGCAGAAGAGCGTCTTCTCCATCCGTTAAGATATTAATTTAAACCAGAGCAGGGAAAACCAGTACATTTAAGTAGCACAAATTTTTCCCTTTTACTCAGGAGACAGATTTCTAGTGAGGAAAGGATCTTATCCCCATCATCAAGAGTTATAATTCAGCTTCAAAGTGTGAGAAAGAGCTGCTCCAGGTTATTAATTTATCTCCAAAGAGCAACTAAACCATTATTTCTAGCAGATACAGGATACAGCAGTCCAAGAAAGGCAAATCTGTGATGCTCACTGTGTTATCTTAACGGTAAGGGAAGTGTTTCAACAGCATCTAACAACTTGAGCAAGCTTCACAAGAAACACCCTGACAAGCCTGGTTTGGCATTGTATCATCATTGTGTTGACATCCATGGCAGCATGAAGCAAGAAGCCAGCATGAGATGAAGAAAAACCATTTTCATTTTACAGGGAGACAGCAGTGGAACTCAAAGATAGGTTAAGTATTAATGTATGGCAAAAGGGACACCCCAAGGCTACAAGAATGGAATAAGCACAGCCGAGGGTTAGAAATGATCCAGGTGTGGCTGTGGAGTCCTCCATAAGATACCATAGGCATCCTGCAGAGACTGTCTCTGGCTTCCTTGCAGTAGTGCTGCTGTGGCATCTCCCCACTAGCCCCTGTGAAGCCATAAGAAAGCACTGTGCCATCAGTGCAGGGGTGCTGACAAGGAGCTGGCACACATTGGCTGTACAGCCAAGGGGAAGGGTGGTCAGCTCTGGGAAGAGGAGCTGTGCACATGCAAAAGTGTCCAAAATGGGCTCCCCTGAGGCTGCCTCATTAGCTGCTGAGATCCTCACCTCAACTAGCCAGCTCTCTCTAGGTTTTCCAGTAAGACTAGAAGAATTGGACTAACACTGCTTTCTGCAGATAGAGCAACTGGGTTTTATAACAGAAGATTGCAGGGGTTGCCCTGAGGATGCTCTGACCTCTGTGTCTCAGCTCACAGCCCTCTGTGAAAGGTCCTTAGTCCCATTCCTGCTCATGTTTTCCTTTTGCATGACTGGTCTCATGCTGTCCAGCATTTTGGCTGACTCTTGCTCCCTGAAGACTTAAGCTTGGGCACCCATCCCGTTCTGCTCTTTCCCAAGGTCTCCTGTGAGGAGTCAGTCTGTCTAACAGCATCTGTCCTCTCAGGGGGTCTGAGAAACTCCAGACTGATATTTGCCAGTTAATCATCTGCTCCTTTGAATACTTCCTCCTTATTAGACATTTTCAGAGAAAACACATGACCTGGAGTGTGAATGCTTCAGGAGGCACGGGTTCTCCCTGGCTCTTTGTGCTCAGACTGAGCCGTTCCTTTACCCAGCAGCCATGGACAATGCTGTCTCCTTCCACTGAGACCCACAGAGATGGAGCCCAGCTCTCCTGTTGGCTCGGCTGCAAGTGGTGGTGAGAGAGCAAGACTTTGATACTCCTTAATGAATGCTTTCTGGAATGTAGATACTTTAAAAAAAGCCCCAAGAAGAAAACAGTCCCCAAAAAGGCCCCAGCCAGAACCTCAGTTAAATTCAAAAAGGATGCTTTGGTGTTTTCCTCCCATGGAGAAAGAAGAAGCATTTTTGTCAGGTTTGTGTGACTCACCACGCCTGTTTAAAAGACGCTGGGGTTTTTGGAGGCAGTTTGAGGCGAGCTCAGAACTGGAGTTGAAATCAAATTCACACCTTGAGAGACACTGTACTTCAGGAGGGGCAGCAGCCAGTTCACTGGGGCCTGCCTAAAGCCCCCTCTCTGGGGTAACTGTGGCAGTGGTTTCTCCTTGCAGCTGTTGACCCTCTGCTCCGGTCTGCGTGTTCAGACAGCAGAGGAGAGGCAGTGTGCATGCTTCATGCCAGGCTGACTTATCTGTCCCTGGCAGCTCCATCTGGAGGAGCATGATCCCTGAGGTCTTAGTATTCTACTGCTGTGCAGTTCAGTGCCCAGACACGTATTCAGTATTTTCACTTCCTGTGCAAGCCTGAAACCAGCACGAGCACTATGGGCACGACCTAAACAGTCTCTGCTCCCTCAGCAAGGGACAGAAGGCCAGCAAGGTGGGGGACCTCTGTTGACCCATGCCAGTGCCTTGTGTGAGGTCAACAGAAACTAGTCCAATGTGTTGGCAGGAGGCCTTAGGGGTGAGAGCTGCCACATCCAGCCTAACCTCACAAATGTTATACAAAATCCATCTGAGAGGCAAATGCAGCCTCTCCAGCACTCCTGACCAAGAACTGTGACCCAGAGAAATAGGCTTGATCAAACGTGTTCAAACAGGCAGAAGGCACTGCGAGAGTGATGAATGAAAGGGCAGGAACTCACTGCTGGTCTGCCCGGAGCGTAATTGGACTGAAAAGCAGTATGTACGTGGCTCATGAGAAATACATGTAGAGCTGGGCTGATTTAAGGGTATTCAGCTCTGAGCAAGCGTCACCCTGTCCTGCCGTGGCAAACACCAGATGCATCAAAGGTGGTGGTTAAAGCCCTCTGAGGGAAGCGATTATGAAATGAGCTGACCTGGATGCAGATTTCTTTGCCCTTGAGCTGAGGGAGAAGGCTTAAGCAGGAGTTCTATATCCCTTCCAATCTTGCTTCCATTTAATCCTTGCTAATGCAGCTTGGAAAGTGCTGTGACCATTTGTCTAGCCCTCCTCTGGGCTTCTGGATTCAGGACATGGTGAATTCTGCAATGTTTGGGTGAGTGGCAGATTCATTGAACCACAGAATGGTTTGGGTTGGAAAGGACCATAAAGGTCATCCAGTTCTAACCGACTGCCATGGGCAGGGACACCTTCCACTATATCAGGTTGCTCAAAGCCCTAATTAAAAGAAGATTTTCTGTTCTATCTCAATCTTCTGTTTGATTTATCTTCCCCACCGTTTTTCCTGTCTCTAAAGAGGGATGACAGTAAAGCAATAGTCTTAAAAGCCAGTTCTGACCTTGTAGCATCTTCATTCTCTTCCCCCTCTTGCTTTCTCTTTTTAATATCTGTTGTTTGGATGAAATATCATAAATGTATCCTTTATGCCTGGATCTGGAGGCTCTGAACTGTTTTACCTTTAGGTAAACCTAAACAGATGTCAGGTTCAGCTGTTCCCATGCACAAGTCAGTATCTGCAAATCTCAGCAGTGGTGCTCAGTACTTCTGAAAATCAAATTACCCCTTTCAGATGAAATCTCTGCTTGGTCACATAACTCTGGTGAACACTGCTCTGTATGCTGGAAAACCATTAATCTAACCAATAATTTCTGCCTGTTACTGAATGATACATAGGGTGCTGTGAACCAGACTCTTCTTCATTGCTTCACAGTAAGGTACAGACAAACACAGACCTCTGGAAAACGTGTTTGCTGGCAGGGAAGGTCTGTCCAGTATATGTCTGTGAAGTCTTGAAGAGCAGGGCTGAGGGATGGAGATGCTGCATCCCAGAGATGTGTAGATGAGAAACTCCTGACTGCTCAGGAACTGGACTGCTGTGTCCGTTTTATTTTCCATTTCACTCATCTGTGAGTGGGATTTGGCGCCAGCTAGTTGTTCAGCTGTCCAATACCTTCACATTCATCTGGGTAGGCTGATTTTTTGTCTGTCTCTGTAAGCTGCTTGTGTCCATGCTATTGCAGACTGAGAGCCTCCTCCTGTGTGCTTGGTCCAGCTGTTCCTTTTCTAGCCCTTCCTGCCCCTCTTTCTGTGAATGAATGCAACCTTGTAAAAGCAGGGGAGACATGGGGGCTTTTTCTAAGCTTGTTTTATCATGCTTGTGGTAGTCATCTTTGTGCTAGAAAGCCCTTCACCTGTTTCGTCACTTTTTTCCCCCAAAGTATTTGGTAGACTAGTGTTAGCCTACAAAAAGTTAGGTCCATCGAAGTACCCACTGCAGCAGCCCCAGTGAAGAATAGCTGGGCCAGTGAGTGGTAAATAAATATATCCAAGACCCCTGCACAAGATCTACTGCTCACCTGTTACAGAGGAGTGATGGACTAAATCCTGCAGAACTAGCACGATGCAGAAAGGTGGGAGAAGAAATGGAGGTAAAAGTCCAGGAAAACCTGGAGCAGAACAGTTACATGGCATGAGGCAAGATACTTGTTTGTCAGTATGCACTTGAGAGAAAATGCAGTTGTTGGAAGGCTAGCCTTGGTAGAATGTGTAGATTGTGATTCCACACATCTCTGATTAAAGAGCCTTAACTGTGTGTTCCTGTGAATTATGTGTCTCCTGTACTTTGAATTTCAGTTTGAAGCTGACGCTTACCCTAAGGTATTTGGTGGAAGTGCATAAACATTATTATTGTCCTGGGGGGCAGAATGTTCTATCTGGCTTCTCTGGTTTAGAGTATTTTTGTAAGTTAAAGCCCTCGCCAATGTGAGCCATGCAGTGACTTGCTATGCTGTAGCAATTGGCTGCCTCATAGGCCATGAATATAAAGGTCACTGAAGAATTTATAGAGTTAATGATTTATTTCATCTGTCACTTCAGACAGAAGAATTACGGGCTCTGTCTTGCCCAGCTGGGAGGAAACTTAATGCTGACTGCAGACAGTTTCTGCACTACCGTTTATTGCTGGTGTGTGCTTTATCTTGGAGATTGGATTTGTCCCCACCTGTTCAGAAAACTAATTTCAACCTTAGTCCTGCAGCCTTTCTCTCCTCTGAGAAACTAGACCTTTACTGTGTCAAACTGCTTGTTACGAGTAGGAAGAAGTGGGAGGGTGCTGGTGGCACTGGTCCTGGGTGGCACTGGATCCATCTGTCCCTCTGTTCCCCCAGATACTCCCCTGCTAGCCTGGGGGACCACCCTGTGCCACCTCAGCTCTTCTGGTCACTGAAGCAGGTTTGACTTGTGTGGTATGGTCATAAGAACAGGTTCAGCCATTGTCCTGGTCTAGATGGTGGTGATTAGGTGTGAGCTGCCCAGCAGGGACCCACAGACAGCACTTGCCACACATTTGCATGCCTTATTATCCTTTTCCCCATTTTTGATCAGCCTTGTTGTAGCCCTTGCACTTCTTTTTCTCCGTTCCAGCCTCCTCCTAAAGAAACATCCTGCCCCATTTATGGTTTTCCCATGGGTGCCGGTTTTACAACATACACGCTCAAATATGCTATTACTGATACTATTCCCTAGGCATTTTTAACTGTAACTGGTATTACTGAGATGGTTGCCATGTGCTGCTGGCTTTGCAGCAGGTAAGCCTGTTAAAGATGTGAGGGGTTGAGTGCTCTGACATCGCTGCTTAATATTGAGATGCTTGGGTTTGATGACAGAGATGTGATCTCTTTGAAAGCATTCTTGAGTTGGCCCATGTCTGCTCTGTGCATCTTGGCGGTGACAGAGTTAAATGAACACTTTGATTCCTACCTGACAGCCCACCTGAAGGGATTTCATGTTTCTGCTGATGTTTTTTCAGTAAAAGGTAGATAAGCTTTGTTTATTTTGACTCCACAGGCAGAAGCACTTGTGTGGGATAATGATGTATCGGCTCACGCCCAGACTGTTGCTAAGGCTAAATATGAATTTTTATTTGGCTTCGAAGAAGAAAAGCCTTCAGAAGTGGGTGAGTGCTGTTTATTACTTTTGTCTGAAAAAACCCCAAACTTCTTTTAAGCCATGCAGGAAAGTTTTACAGAAGCTGCTCCTCAATGACCCCCATGAGGGCTTGCTCACCCTGCTACGCTGCCCTTCGCCCAGGCCACAGTGTAAGTACCAGACCACAGGAACCTACAGGTTTGGCCACAGAAAGTCACAACAGTTCCCTGTCTTACACTCCCACCTTTCTCTTTGGCTCACCTGGCCACCCCAATGTGACAGTGGGGACTTGTGCTGGAGACACGGTGCAGGGAGTCCCAGCTCTTCTCTGCAGCAGAGTTGTTTCAGCCATACATTCTGCAATTGCACGTGCTGAAACGGGGCCATCTCTGCGTGGAGGTCCTTCCAGGAATACCCTTCGTGATCTGCATGCTGCTCTTCCTACGGCCAGAGGTAGATGAGTTTAATTTAGGTAATTGAGGTTGTACCTGAACTTCTCTGTCCTTTGTAGTTCGCAATTCAAGAAATCCAGGTGCAGTTATCTAATGTTATTGCCTAAGGATGAGTCTTGTTTCTTATTCTTTTCTTGTAAATACAGGACATTTTCTACCTTTTCACAGCCCAAGCTTAGAAGAAAAGAAATGTAGCTAATAAAAAAAATTATTTCTCTTGCCTCATTATAATTATCAACAATCCCTGCCATCTTTGCAAAAGTATTTCCTCAGGCTGTTCTCATTGCACCTTGATCCTTTCTAATTGCAAACTTTCTGGAATGTCACTTTTAATTAAAGACGACTCCCTTCTTGCTGGAGAAGGGCAGCACTTTGTACAGAAACAAACTGTGTAGGCTCCTCCACTTCAGTAAGGAAAGGAAAAACCCCCAAGAACCAAAAAAAAAGCAGAACTGATATCTGGAAAGTGAATAAACAGTTTCTCCTTGGGTTTTCTAAAGTATGGTACTCCACTTTGGAAATCCTAATTGCAGACTGAAGGGGAAAAAACCCAAACAAAATGTACTCCGTTATGAATTTTAGACTTTTCCAAACTGCCACAAAATGTGCATCAAATTATTACATGAATCATGATGACCTCACTTCTTGTTTGGAAGGACATAGTGCGGGAGCACTGTCAGCAGGCATTAGTACATTTCCGGAGATTGGCATCAAATAAAGTGTGCTGTGTCTAATAAATCCAAGTGAATCTGCTGTTATTACTAACCAAAACAATTATCAAATGTGATGGGTATTCTGAGCTGACTGAGTACTGAGCCCTAAAATAAATGGTGGCAAAGAATAAGCCAGATGTCGTGACCTGTGTGTGTGCTTTTCTGTATTTTTCCCATGCTGCTTCTTGCCTTATATCTGAATCTCTTTCTGTTCCTTTATAAATCAGAAACTACCAATAGGGGCTAACATTAGTGAAATGAGAGTGACTTCAAGGGCGAGTTTCCAAACATTTAACAGTGGTTAACATACAACGTTTGTGAATTGTACCTGGAAACTGGGTGACATTGTGCCTGGCTTCATGCCGTCACAGACAAATGTGTCCTCCTCCTCCTAGTCCTCCTTCTTTTCATCCTCCCCCAGGAAGATGTTTGACCGCGATAGAAAAATGAGATTTGGTGCTACCCCTTCTATGTTTTTTCATCAAGTCAGCAGTTTATAGCTACTATTAACTGAAGATTAATGAGGATGGGGCGACTGAGGGCACAGTAACACAAGCCGAGGGCTCTGTAACCAAATCATGGCTTCTTTTGATTTGACATATGTCAAATATGTCATGGCAGACATATAGGGGGAAGCAGCTGTGCCTGAAAGTCTCTCTGTCCTTCTCTGTGTTAGATGGGAAGGGAAAAAGCACCATCAAAAATCCAGACAGACCTGCTACTTTCTAGAGTTGCCTTTACAAGAAAGATGTGTTTTTTGTGGGTCAAAATATGAAAGATTTAAAGTAAATGAATCATGGGGGTAGGGGCAGGAGAAGTGCTGGTGTTTACACTTGATCAAAAGAACAGTTTGTCACTGTGGGCAGTACAGCTGAACTTTAATTTATCTCATCCAAAGCAGTTCACCCATGCCTTGGCTGGCTTCAGAAATTGAGAGTGTAACATGTAAGCGGCTGAATGGTCTAATTAATTCTGCCTCCCAGTTTATCCTTTCTCTTTCAGCCGCAGCCATATTACTGTTGCTCTGCTGGATGATGTTGAGAGTATAAATATTTTAATTGGGTACTAAAATACTTGCATAGGACAAGCCAAAGAGGAAAGAGTAATTGGGGGCAACTGTAGCAAACATTTCTGTTTGCCTAGATGGGAGATGGCAGGCTTTGTTAATAACCTGCCTTGCTGATTTTTACCTTCCAGGTTGAACCTTGTGGTTATTTTCACAGGTGAGAGGAGGAGAAAAAAAAAGTTAGATGCCTGTAGAAGAGGTGTTTCATTGATGATATTCAAATGCTAATAAAGCTGCCGCATGAAAACCAACTTCTCATTTCTCTCCTTCACTGCCCTCAGCCTGGTTTTACCTGGGATATTTGATCCCTGAGGTACTGCTGTGCACTTATCTTTGCTGCCTGATGCCTTCTGTTTGGCTCTTCTCTCCCACCTATTGCCCATTCTGCTGCCCTGGAGCAGAAGCAGGTCCAGCCCCCGGGGACCCTCACCTCATGGTGAGAGGGCTGTGGGCCATACGTCACCCCACAGAAACCCCTGCTTGTGGAGCTGCTCCTTGCTGCTGTGGCAGTGGGGAGGATGCTCCA
>JBCJKH010024797.1:0-10047 GCA_039877255.1 Loriculus beryllinus | reverse complement strand
GACTGTAGATTACACACCTGATTTGTTTCATTATTTTTTGTAACCAAAAAGCTTTAGAGTGATCCTTAAAAGATGTTCAGAGAAGTCATGATTTCACTGACTGTAGACTGAAAATCACTAACAGACAGATTTATTTCCCCATTTTTTTATGTTAAAATTGATTACAAGTAATGGGTATAGATACATTCAGTTAACAGAATATAGATCTCCTTATTCTGACTTTTTAAAAAATATTTTACCTTTGTGATTAGAGAGAGATATTAAATGATCTACCTTGGTCCTGATTAATCAGTCTTTAAAAGCATAAACTTCAACCAGTAAAACTATCCCATTCAAATCAAAATGTAAATTTCTGGTCCAAAAAATGTCAATAAAAATGCCTTTGACTTTGCTTTATTCGTTCCTTTGATTAGAAGTAAACCCCATGCTTAAGTATTCTTTCAACTTCAAATAATTTCAATCTAACAGGAACTCCACTGTTGATGTTGAATAGCATAACATTTTTACGAGCAATTTGTTTTTCACTAGAAACTCATAGTTTTCTTCCTTAATTCTGTCACACACAAATAAAAATGCTCCAAGTACTATATTTCAGTTAGCTAGCTGATGTGTAGGATAAAACTTACAGAAATGCCCTGTACAACCAACAAAACAAGGAGCCTATACTAACCAGCGTATTCAGATATTTAACATGTCCGTTTTTAGAATTTATAAACCATGACTTTTCTAACTATATACTAAGGATTGAGCTCTTTCTTAGTTTTGTCTATGTTACTGCCATGTGGGAAGATGGGTGAGCTCCTCTGAAGCAAATTGACCCCAGGACAGGTCATTCCAATTCCATCATGCTTTCCCAGAGCCCATTTCTCAGACTAGAACTTAAGAAGCAGAAAACAGACAAGATGGCAAGTGTATACTTCACATCAAAAACTCTAATGGCTTTGGAGCTAATATATAGAATTTTCATAGTCGTAGAATGGTTCGGGTTGGAAGGGACCTTTAAAGGTCATCTAGTTCCAACTTCCAACTGCAATGAGACATCATTTTGTCTGTGTCTCCCACTTTCAAGAGAATGTGCAAAACTGTTTTACCCATAAGCTGGGCTTTGTTCTGGCATGGGCTGAACACAAGTTGTAAAACCTTGACATTTTCAAGGAACTGAATACTTGTTTTCCAGCAAGCTCTATTCAGCAGTGAGGGATATAACATTGATTCTATTTTTTCCACATGCCAGTACATTTGTTTTGGTTTTCCTCCAGATTATGTAGCATATTTCAGACATTAGTCATAATGCTTAATGTACCAATGGAAGACATTCAGATACTTCTCCAAAAAGTCAGTTTAAATAAAAAATACATCAAATAACTATAGAAAGGGGAAGAAGGAAGAACCAGGGAGTTACAAGCTGGTTAGCTTTATGCCCAGCGAGATCATGGAATAGATACTTCTGGAAACCATGCTAAGGCACATGGAAAATAAAGAGGTGATTGGTGACAACTGACATGGCATCATTATGGGCAAATTGTGCCTGAGCAAATTTGGTGGCCTTCTACAATGGGGTTTACAGCATAAGTGGATAAGGAATAAAATCTTCCTGGACTTCTGCAAATCATTTGACACTGTCCCGCATGGCATCCTTGACATGGATTTTATGGATGGACCACTTGGTGGATAAGGAATTGGCTGGATGGTCACATGCAAAGAGTTATGGTCAATGGCTTCATGTCCAAGTGGAGATCAGTGGCAAGTGTCATTCCTCGGGGATCATGACTGGAAACAGTGCAGTTTAACATCTTTAGTGGTGAGAGGAAGAGTTGTGTCCTTTGTAGTGACAGAACAATGGAGGAATGGCTTTGATGACATACAGTAAATTAGATTAATATTAGGAAGAAATTCTTTACTGTGAAGGTGGTGAGACACTGGTACAGGTTGCCCAGAGAAGCTGTGGATGCCCCATTCCTGGAAGTGTTCAAGGCCAGGTTGGATGGAGCTTAATGCAACCTGGTCTAGTGGAAAGTGTCCTTGCCCGCGGTAGGGGCATTGGAAGTAGGTGATCTCTAAGTCCCTTCCAACCCAAACTGCCCTATGATTCTATGAAAACTAAGCAAAAGAAATAAAAACTTCTTAATTTTTCAAAGATTTAAGTATACTTAGGTGCAAATTCTCTTCTATATGTAAAAGTTTCCTAAGCTAATGGCAATTTTTAATTGACTATGATAAAACCACAGTTGACAAAGTACCATAATTCTGAATGAAATGAAATTTCATTTCAGCTCTGGACTATTCTGTTGAAGTCAGTATGAAGCTGGAATAAAGGTGCTTAAATTAAGGTATATTTTTATATAAGATCTATTTGGTTTCTGTAAGTCTTAAAAATACACTAATTTGTCTACCTGAATCTTTTGCTCTGAGTTTTCAGTCAATTCCATATCCATAGTGTTAAAAACTACTTAGAATATCACTGTGGTTATCTGGAGCTTGAGGGATCATGCTGCCACTGAGCCACAGTGTGCAGCATGACTTTAATGAGCCTATCAAATGATGCATCAGCATGGTTTTACATGGGTGTCACTCAGATTGCTGATGCATTGGGTCACATCAGGTCTGAGCTTAATGAGGACTGAACTTACTTAGTGTGATCTGGTGAAGAGCAGCTAAATGAGTTCCATGTGTAATGGCATGAGTCAATAGTTCTTACTAAAATAGTAACTTTTTTTGATCCAGAAAGCAAGCAACCGCTCAAGAATTAGGGATAGATATCAAGTTTTTGGCAGCATGAAATTCCTAAGCACTACTCTCAATGAATAAATTCAGAAAAAGTATACACCTCATTAGATTCCTTACAGATTGCAAAGCTAGCTATAATGTAAAAACAGGCAGACAGTCTGTCTCAATATTATTACAGGAAGGCTTGGTTAAATTAATAGCTTCTCATTGATTAAAAAATCTTGCATTTTACATGTTCTTAAGTTGGTTCCCACCATTACCTTTCAATAACAGAATATGAGTCTTAGGAGAAATGTGGTTATATCGAACTACTGTATTGAAATATAAAGGTAGGAAAATAAGTTGTTTACATTAGCCTATCACTATTTCCTGTCATAAAGTTATGTCCACATGAAAAAAAAAGACAATCTTATCAATGTTTCCTAAGTGTTTGCTATTTGATAATTTTTATAATATTCCTAGACTGTTAAAAATATAGTTTGGAACAGTCACTGAGCATGGCTCCACCAAATCATTGCAGTCAGAACTGTGTAAAATCTTTATGCCCATGTAACTTTTGCCGCTACACACAACTCTCAGGTTTTGCCCATTCTTAACTACTGTACAAAATCCAGCTAACAGTAAAAACACATGTTCTGATCCACTTAAGTGCTTTCCAAATCATCCTAAGGGCCCAGGTTATAAGTCTGATGCACAGAGTACTTGGGTAGGGTGTGTTGTTTGGTGCCAGTCACATACGAACACTCCATCAAACACTGTTCTTGCATAAACCTATTTAAATGTATTTCACTGGCATGTAGTATAGGAAGACTTTTCTCAATGTCACAATCACATCTAAGCTGAACTGAAATAGTACAAGCCCACAGCATTTTTTAAGTGTAAGGTGTTGCAATAGATTGCCCTTATTCTTTTGTATTTGAGCAAACTTGATCTGCACCATTACTGTTCTTAGGGATCAACTGTCCTTCTGCCAGTCAAACAGAAAAGGAGGGATCAGATTTCCAGGTATACTGATATGCTAAGACTTGTGTTTCAAGAATAATATTGCTTCTTGTTTTAATGCTGTACATGTGTCATCTCCTTTCTCAGCTGAAATATTGAATCAAGGAGCTGGATAGATAGTAAGTTGATGGATGCATGGCAAACAAATTGAAACTGCTTGAACTCCTCTTGTATGTCTGAGGTGTTGGGGTGTGGAAGAGACAAGGAAGCTGACTTTATAGGGGAAGGGCAGCTGGATCATTTTTCTGTATCTCAGACTTTGGGATGCCATCACAATTGTGCTTTCAAGCAAACACTGATTTTGTACAGTTTAGTTTTCAGGTTTGATGTTACCTTTGAGAAGAAACAGTAAGGAAGCAAACTAATGCAGAACAACTACCAGCTGCTCCCCAGACTCCTTATCAGCACATGGAATTAGTCTTTGAAAAAATAGACCTCAACATCATCTAGAGATGGTCTGTGGTTTTGCCTTGGAGCCTTCACTATAATAATATGTAATAGATTAATTTCTCATTGGGAAAAGATGAGTCCATATGTTAATTGAGTCAATTTTGTTATCTTGCAGCTCAGCTTTTGGTACATCATGTCATTTTGTAAAACTCTTTAGGGAAGCGCTATCTCCTTATATTGGGTCACTATCCTATTTTTGTTGACCACTGTGATGTGTATACAACGTGAAGGTGGCTTTTTTTTTCACATGAGGCTGAGCCCCTTCTAAGTGACACAGGTCAAGCTGCATGTCCACTTCCAGCCATTCACCTCATTGGCCAAGTGTTTGCTGACTCTTTTTTGATCCCTCCTCTGTTTTTAATTCTTCAGAGTCCTGCAGTGCAATGAAGAGATCTTGCTTGGTTCTCAATGAATTCTGTGGAAGTACCAAAGGGAAAGAGTAAGCATCTATATTTGGAATAAACACAAACTATTATTAGACTGAGTTTTTGGAAGTAGTTGTAATTTATCTGCTATCAGGAGCAATAGAAAACCATATGGATGATAAAAAACATAACCAGGGCAAGGTCCTTCCTGTATCTGTTGACAACTAATATGCACCAGGAGGGCAGTGCCATATGTTTGCATGTACGTTACCGCAGGGGGCAGTGACATATGTTCACACGTATGTCACCCCTCTGGCCTGATATCATAAGGCTGTTTCCCGCGGGGCATGCTCCCTTGAAAAACAGAAACAAAACAAGCAAATGTGAGTCTCCTACGTTCTCTTCGTCAGCAGATTCTTGAAGACTAGTGCTGCGGTGTTGGTGAACAATCAGAACAGCTGCCTCAAAACAACAAAGGCTTCTGTAGCCCTGTCTGATACCCCTTTAAGGTATTGAACTGCAAAGAAGGAAAATAGAGCCATGCTTCTGGAACAGTCACACCTGCTATAATAGTCAGTCCTGCTGAAATACGAGACCTGCCAAAAAACCTGAGGATGGTAAATACTTGCTCCACTCAAAATATTTCCTGGACTGTCCTTTATGCCCTTACAGACTGGACCCTGCTTCACATCAGATCATGAGCAGCCCTTGGCAGGATAAAAACATAAGTTTGAGTACAGAGAAGTGGCAAAGAGAGAATCCAGAAGTGTTGTTCATGATATTTTCTTCTGTAGTTTTTGTGGGTTAGAGTTGAACAGTGCTATTAGATTATCTTGACCTTGTCAGTACAAAATTATTCCTTGCAATGTACTTTCTAGTGTTTTGTTCATTCCATTTAGTCTAATCCAAGCAGATAGCCTTTCTGTTGTATCTCTTGGGAGACCATTTATCCCTCAATCCACTTATTCCATTATTAGGTAGATTTTCTGAATTTTGCAGTGTATTTTTCTTAGCTTAATTTCCTTCCTCTCTTTAATTATCAATTTTGGTGCAAATATGGCTCATCTTTAGATATTTGCATTCTCTCAGAAGTCATCAAGTCTGGTGCTCAGAAAAGGAATACAAAGTGCAGTGTGAAATTTGCTTCTAGTTAAGGGTAACTTGCAGGACATTTTGTGTAGTCTCAGATGACTTGTAACTACAAAGTATTTTGAACAGTTTTGTGGCTATGTATCTGTTAATTAAGTCCTATTTGATGGAGGTCTGTTGCATTATGCAGAATTCAATGCTAGTGAGAATTCCAAGGGCTTTCTCTGAAAAGTTTAATAGGAGCATACAAAGCTACTTCCTGTTTTATGAAGGAAACCTCAGAGTGGGCAGAAATGATGAGAATCTTGCTTATTTAACAGGGGAGCTCTGGATTTGCCAAACAAAAATTGCATCCCTTTGCTCTAAACTGTGGCCTAAGCCAAGTCGAGCAGTTCAGCATCAGTGGACGTTATTTTCTTCTCCATGATTTATAGTCAATGAAGCTATGCTTGTCTTGCAAGATAGTTTTATTAAGTATAGTTTTAACTTTTCAAAAAATTTGTGTGTTCACTAGTGTCTTCTATGGAAGTGCTATGATTTTTGCTTACCTGTCTTGTTTTCTAGCCATTTATCTACTTTGTCTCTGTCTTAGTGTTCTGAAAACAGAATTATCTTCTTTCAGCACAGCAGTTTCACCTCCTCTAGTGAAAGAAGCTTCCACTGGAAGCTTCCCTGTGCTTTAGCAGCTGTATTTATAGCTCCAGCACCTCTGAGACCAGCACAGCAGGAAGCTTGGAAAGAAACAGATAGCTAAGACAGATCCAGGGCATCATCAGAGGCTGGTCTCTAGGAAAAGAAAAGCAAGCTGAGTAGGAGTAAGCCATGGTGTAGAAAGAGAAACCACACTGTGTTAGGTACAGAGATTCTCCCTATCTCCTGGAAGAACTGGGTCTGCTCAGGATGGAAATTTGGCAATGTGGCAGGCAAAAGAGAGTCACATCACAGAGGCAAGCTTTGCATCTGGAGGAGAGAGCTGAAGACCGCTGAGAAAAGCAATGATGAAATAGCACTGGCTTCAGAGATGGCAGAAACAATAAGCTCCCAAGGATCACAGGCTACTGTGCAGTTTGCTGTGAATCAAAAAGCCACAATATTGACTGAAACCAAGATGTAAAGGACTCTTCTACAAAGTAAGCAAAGACAGATTTTGCAAGAGATTTCTTTATGATGCTTTTTGTTTTTTCTGCCTCTCCTTGTCAGCCTGAGTTTCCACTATTTAAAATAATAATACAAGAATGAAGGAAAAAAAAAGAAAAAAAACACAAAAAAAAAAAAACACAAACAAAACAAACAAAAAAAAAAACCCCACCAAAAAACCCACAAAACTATTCTCCCTTATATTAAGAGAAAACCTAGATATTTGAAGGTGAACATGTTTTGGTCTTCTCTGAGAAAAGTCCTGAGCTCCAACTCAGAGTGTTATAACTAAAACACCAATAAAATGGTCATACCTTGTGAAAAAATAAAACTTCAATCCAGCAATTATTTGAAATTAATTTTTTAATTTTGATGCCTTTTTTTTTTTCTTTCTTAATTTTGTTTAGTGCTATAGAGGAGCTGAAATTGCTATTCAGCTTTCCTTAATCACCATGTCACCATGCAGTTACAATGACATTACTTGTCCTAACAAAGTAATATATCTTTCACTCTTTCTTCAAAGGACAAACAATGTCAATCTGGTCCACAAAATGTTGGTCTTGTCATTACCTTAAATGAAACAGCATTTTAACCCATCTAGTTACTATGCTACTTGCCAGGATACTTTACTTTGGCTTCACACTCTTACATTTGTCTGGCTGTAGGCCTTCAGCATTAGACTTAATATTTTGACAAAGCCATGGAGACTGGGCAATAGAGTTAACATTCTTCACACATAATTAAAAATTCTTTCAAAAAACAAATAAATTACACAAAGCTGTAATTGCCTCATGGCTATTCTATAGCAGATAAAAAAGTCTGAACTTGCATATATTATTTATTAAAAGTAATTTGGTTTACGAAATAAAGTAGGTTGAAAGGAGGGATCAGCTGGCTAAAGGGATAAACCCAAAGAAGAAAAGCATACTTTTGCCCACAGGAAAGATTGTGAGGGAGTGAGAATCAGACAAGAATGAACAGTGCATTAAAGGTTTTCAGTATGTTGGCAAAAGACAGTGATCTAAAGAACCAAAAAAATGTTTGCATTTATAAACTTTATTTCTTTATTTAAAGATATTTCAAATGTCCTGAGAAAAAAAATGAGAAAAAATCTAAGAAAGCACAGAAGAAGATGATAATCATATTAGCAGTCATGCAAGGTAACTATGATAGCATGTAGATCTGGTATTTTGAAATATTAGCCATGATATATAACTTGAGATATAACTTTGAGATGTTTATATTAGTTTACTTACTATACTTTTCTGCCAGTGTAATATTGTTCCTTCTTTTATGCTGAATAAAGAATTGCTTATAAATGTAATAATCAAGATACCTGATGAGATCTTCCCTTTCTTGCCCACATTATGGATTTAGATTTTTGTTTGGGTGTGTGCATTTCTAACAAATGATAAACCATTAATTTGGAAGCATTTGTGAATGTATGCTATGAACAGAGTATAGTAATCTATTATTTTTATAACCTGGTCACTGGAATATAATTTCTCTTTCTGCAGTGCTTGCACATTCTACTTTTACTCTTGTATATTTAAACCTCTATGGGTAGAAGACAAAAAGATTTTACCTACTCAAGTTCATAGCTAGGTTCTACAGTTTTATTTTTTAGATCAAATTCTGATTTCAGCTTCTTTAATTTCTTTGGGGCTTTGTTTTGGTTTTTTTTTAATCTCAATTCTTTATCACAGCACAAGACCACATGTATGTGGTCTGGGCACTGTTGAGGCCACACCTCAAATACTTTCTTGAGTTTTGGGCCACTCAATACAAGAAAGGCATTGAGGCTGTGGAGCGGGTCCAGAGGAGGGCAATGTACGTGATGAAGGGTCTGGAAAATAAGTCTTATGAGGAATGGCTGAGGTAACTTGGGTGTTTAGTTTGGACAAAAGGATTCTCAGCGAAGACCTTATTGCTCTCTACAACCACCTGAAAGGAGGTTGTAATGAGGTGGAGGTCTGACTCTTCTCCCAAGTAACAAGTGACAATACAAGAGGTAATGGCTTCAAGCTGTGCCAAGGGAGGTTTATATTGGATATTTGGAGGGTCTTAAAGGTCTTTTCCAAGCTAGTGGATTCCATGATTTTATGATATATGTCACAGAGAGAATTAAATCCCATTCATCTCTGCATTACATATAGTTGACACTTATTGAAAAGGTTAACTCACCTGGGAAAAGCAAGCTAAGTTATCCCAGTCATTGGCCACCTTAGAAAGACCATTACTGTACTGGTATTTGCACTTCAGTTTCATTTATGAAACTCGGGACCTTTCAGATAATTACCATTGCTGAGAGAGTAGATGGATTTTCCATGGCATTCTTCATTGCAATATCCAGACTAAGACACAACCCAGGAATGCAGAATTGACACACTGCAGCTAGAACTCACTAGCATAAGCCAGATAGTATTTTGTTGCTTATGGGGCAGAAGTGGGAGTCTGAGACAGGAAAGGATATGATGGTGGAGGCCTGTGCTGAAGGGAACCATCCTGAATTTCTGGGCTTTCTTCTCCTCCTGCAGCTGAGAAAAGGCAACAGGAGCTGGGATACACTGGGGGAATGGCTGCTCCCTTTTACAGCCAGCTGTGACTGACAAGATTTTTTGTTCCCAATGTAACTTATTCATTGGACCTTTACCTTCATTGAATGTCATCCTCCATTTCTGTCACTTATTGGTCATAAGGCCCTTCCTCAGTTCTTCATTCTTTCTTTTGGTGTAGTAATATGTTTGCATTACCAGTGTACATAGTCTTCTCTCCATTCATTGTGTTACCTATGAGTATGTTGAACAGAATGGATCTTAGCACAGATCCTTGTGAAATTCTGGAGGTGAAAAGTGACCTTTTATTTTTAGTTGGTTTCATATCTTTCTTATTTTTGAAAGCTCAATGGAGAGCAGGAAAATTTCCCTTTGTATACGCCCACGTAGGAAGCAAGTACTCATTTTTATCACCTGTCCCAAAGGTTCTGGGATCATCTGGGGCTTGGCAAGAACTCTGCTAACATCTGTCACAGAATCACAGAATCATAGAATCGTTAGGGTTGGAAAGGACCTTAAGATCATCCAGTTCCAACCCCCCCGCCATAAACAGGGGCACCTCACACTAAACCATGGCACCCAAGGCTTCGTCCAACCTGGCCTTGTACACTGCCAGGGATGGAGCATTCACCAACCTCCTTGAGTAACCCATTCCAGTGCCTCACCACCCTCACAGTAAAGAATTTCTTCCTTATATCCAATCTAAACCTCCCCTGTTTAAG
>JBCJKH010024796.1:0-13375 GCA_039877255.1 Loriculus beryllinus | reverse complement strand
GAAGGTGATGACCTTATGCCCTAAGGACTGTCCTTCTCTTCCCTGGCAGCCTGACCTTGGAAGCATCAGTTCACCTTTTACTTATCTTATGGAATAAGATAGAAGATGGGCTCCGGTCTGCTTAAACTTGCTCATTTGGTGCCTCTCAAGTTCCAGATGACAATCTTGTCCACCCACTTCCTGCTGTTGCTGTGGCTTACCTCTGTTATTGAATGCATCTACCTACTCCTTTGCTCAAAGGTGAAGGATGGATGAACTGGGTAGAGCTTTAATTGCAAGGTGAAAAAGCATTAAATAAGTGCTGAGGTCCAGACTTGGAACTATTTTTTTTGTAAGATCTTTTTATTGTACCACAAAATGTCATCAATCCTCTTCTGATTTCTTATATAGGCTTATGGTACATAGCAATAAGTGGTAATGTATGGAGTTTGTCTTCAGATCCTATCACTACTCTGGGCTTTTCCCTACCTCCATTCCAGTTGCTGAGTATTTTCCTTAGTCGTTGGTAAGTACAAGAAGATTTGATTCCCTGACTCTGTGTGATTCCCTGTACAAATGACTGCTACTCAGGCTTGTGAGGAAGGTTTCCTTGTCCTGCCCTTTCTCTCTTGTAGTCTTATAAAGAGTATTTTGCATTTCAGGTCGCACACTAAATCAGTTGCTTGGCTCTCACACAGAGTTGCTGAATTAACATGATGTGACCCAGAGATGCAACGGGATTTCTTTCGTTAGTGGTGGCGGGATGCTCGGGAGAACACAAGATGTGTTTCCTAGACAACAGCCAATGTTACCCTGTAAGGAAGAAAGTACAAAGGCTGAAAAGGGAGTTTATGAAGAGTAGGGATCGATTTAGGAAAAAAACCTGAACAGCAAGATTAAAGTTCTTTTATACAATGTAAACCCCATCAAACAGAGAGATCTGCCTGCAGAGTCTGTGAGACAGCAGTGGTGGCCTCAGCAATGAAAAGCCCCGTAAAACAAAGCCAAGAAATGAGTTTCAAACACAACACGTCACCTCCCAAAGTCTGTACTTGCTGGAGCCTTAAAGTCACAGTCCTTATCTGACTTCTTTTCCCAAATAAAGCAATCAAATATGATAATCCTGTTGGAATACACACAGATGGCAGCTTGCACAGGATCTTATTCAGCTGAAGTTTTAGTTCAGATTCTGTTCAGATTCAAGTTTTGTGTTCAGATTCTAAATAGATGTCAGCTGAAGTATGGTCTCTGCTCTGGATGCTCACAGTAGGAAGATTGATGCAGCCTTTTGGTTAATATTTAAGTGCAATTCCTGGCAGAATTCTGTGCATCAGCTTGAGAAACCAGCTTGTATCCAGCCCTGTGCTTCATTTTAGAAGCTTGGATGCATCATTTGTCTGCTTCAGTAGTTAGGAAAGTATGGCTTCAATTTCCCTCATCTGACCTTTCTTAAATGATTAGAAAGATGATTATTTTTCTGTGCTTACAACTATAGCTACTTGGGCTAACATTGCTCTAGAGAACTGCATTAGGATCCTAAAGGTGTATGATTTTAGGTTGCAGTTTCACAGCCATGCAAGCTGCCATCAGAAAGTCATGGTCTTTTTCTCCCCCCTCATCTCTTTATCCTTTCTTTCATTTTGCCCAGTCTGTGGTGGTTTTTTCATGACCTGATTCATTAACCTGAAAAAGGCAACAGGCCTCTCCTGCTGTGTTCTGACTAGTTAGCTTTCAGATGGGCTAGTGAGTTGAATTGATTTTTGATAGTCCTAGCAACCATCAGGGATGCCACAAAGCTGAGAAGTGCAGGGGGAGATGAAGGGGGAGCTGCTGCCCCTTTCTCTGACAGGACACTATTGCATTGCCCTCCTGTTTCATCGAACTACAACATCAGGGGAGAGAAGTCAAATGTTTGCTGAGAAACGGGAGTTCTTTATGTCCAAAATACAGTAGTCTTGGACCAGGACTCTCCCGTCCTATGCTTCATCTGAGGATTTATAACCTTTTACAATTAATTCTGGTGAATTATGAATTAACTGGTATGACAGGAAAAAGGAAATGCTACACCATCTTCAGGGTCTGCAAAGAGGAAGGGAACTACAGGCCACTCAGTATCACCTTGGTCCATAGGAAGATCATGGAGCAGTTCCTTCTGAAAACTCTTTACTGGCACATTAAGAACACATACTGGAACAGCCAGCATGGATCTACCATGCTTGACCACCCTGAATGGCTTTGATGATGAAAGGACAGGGTTTTGACTTGAGAAAGGCTTTTGGTATAGTTTTGCATATTGTCTTAGTAGGCAAAATAAGGAGAGGTGAACTGATGGATGGACTACAAAGTGAGGGGAAAACAGTTTGAAGGGCAGTGGTCCATGATTCAAAGTCTGAGCAGCATCTGCTTACTGGTTGTTTCGCAGGGGTCTGCATTGCACCTGATATTTAACATCTTCTGTATTGACCTGGATTATAGAATCATAGAATGGTTTGGAAGGGACCTTTAAGGGTCACTTACCTCAACCCTTCCTCTAGAGCAGGTTGCTCCAAGCCCCTGTATCCAACCTGACCTTGAACACTTCCAGGGATGGGGCAGCCACAGCTTCTCTGGACACTCTGTGCCAGCGCCTCAGCACCCTCACCTGGATGATGGGCCACAATGCACCGCTCAGCTAACCTCCCAATGATGTCAAATGCAGGGTAATGTGTTCACTTGCTCCCAGAAACCCAAAAAGGGCAAATCTGAAGGCAGACAGGTAATCAGAACAACGGGTAAATTCTGTTTTAACCTTGAACCTGTTTCTTTGTGTCTCTCTTTTCCATGCCAGCATCTGGTAGATGATGGTTAAGCTACTGCTGCTGCTGCAAAACTTTATGTAACCAGTTCTGCTTTCAGTTCTGTTTATTAAAAAAGGAGAACTATTGGCAAAGTAGTAGTAAACACCTCTGGTTTTATTGCTTGCTTTCAGTTAATATCCTTTCCTCTCTCCAAAGCATTTACTAGGCAGATACATCACTCTGAGGCTCACAGTGTACAAAATGTTGGTAAAGTTTGCTGGAACAAGAGGTTATCTAAATGTAGAGCCCTGGGACACTGCCATTTATTGAGCTGCTTTGCTGGATAGGTTTCCCTCTCCCCTGCCTGCCAGTGGATGTCACACTTACACAAACCTGGCATAACCAATGAGGCAAATTCCTACTCCTTCCATTAAAAAGTGTTCTTGTGCTGAAACTTTACAGCCTCCTCAAAGCAAGCTTTGACTGTAGCCTGAGGAAAGGCAACAAAATCCAACATAGACTGTGTAGGCAATGAGGATTTATTTTCTCTTTTATGGAACTAGGCTGACAACTTCCTAACAGATACACGTAATATGACTGTGAGGAATTATCAGATTTCTTTGCGAGAAAAGCTTTTTCCCCTGTTTTGTCAGTGACCTGTATCCGTGCAAGGGAATTCTGTTATAAATAGAGCTAAACACATATAGCTCATCTCAGTAATGCTTTCCTCATTATTTCATTAGCAGAGCAATGCAGTCCTGGGATTTCCTTCTAACTCCTTCCATGGTGACTCGATGTATTCTATCCTGGCAAAGCATCATGGCACAGGTAGCGCAAGGCAGTGAGGCACTCCTGCTGTTAGCTTCTCTGCTTGGAGAAAAGCAGTGTCAAGAACAGCGGGCGAGTTTGTATGTAAGTTGTGGAGCATTTAAAAACAAACACTAGCTCAAATGGTACCCCCCTCAGAACAGGAAGTACACAACAGGAGCTTTAAAGGCAGTTCTGGGTTATTGACATTCTCTGAGGTGCAGGAGACAAGAGGCTTTACCAAAAGCTGTGTAGGAGTTCATTGTCAGCATCCTGGTCTCCTGGGTTGGCATCACAAATACAGAGGCATTTGTCTTTATATTCCATTGCTGAAATCTCAGGGCTAAAAGAAAAACAAACCCCCAAAGGTCTCTAGACTGAGCACCTAAATGTTGTTTTCTATTGACTTCACTCTCCAAGACATTCACTTTGAAAGCAATTCTTAGAAGCTAAAATTAGATTGTTGTCATATTCAAAGCTCTTGGATTTTTTTGGCCACTAAAGCTGAAATTAGGAAGTGGTTGGCAGCGACCTTTCTTGTCTACACAGGTATCCTGTGAGAGAATCTACTCTAGTATAGACAGTCTATCAGTCATAATGGCATTGTGGTTCTATCAGTTACTGCTTTTAGTTAGACTGAACTTAAACTGTGGTTGTGTTGTTGTTGCCATATCGGTAAAAGAAAGATCTCAGGTACAAAATCAGTGGGATTCCAGCTCAGTTTGCTGTGCAGAACCTACAAGGTGAGCTCTCACTCAGTCTGCTTTAAGTAGAGCTGTTTCCTGTGGCAAGGATCCTTGCATGGTAGAGCAGAAGGGATGAGATGTGTCCACATGTCCTTCATGTTACTACTGTGTGAAGCAGTAATGTTTACTGGCCACCTACAGATACCAATGTTACTGACCCTGTGATGAAAAGGGGTAGCCTTAGATGCAGCCTGGAGGGAACCTTCTTGGTTAGGCATGAGGAGAGACCTTTGCATCCTGTGCTGTCACTGTTAGATATTTCTTCCTGGCCAGAATGATGTCTCCAGGGAAGAACCTCTTCCATGCACTGCCATGGCAGAGCCTTTAATAGAAGGGAGTATGGACTGTGTTCCTAGAGCCTGCTGCTTTGGCAATGCAGATACAGCTTCAAAACTGGGAGCACTGTAATACAAAGATTTCTGATGTTTGGCAGGAGAAAGGATGCTAATTTGTACAGCAGTGTCAGCCGAGCTGTGCTGCTTCCTGAGGAGAGCATCGGGTCTCCTACTGACATGATCCTTTGTCAGAAGATGCTGGAAAAGGCTGTATTATCAGCTGTTACAACAGTGGTAGCTGAGGTGAAAAAGCCTTTTCTGTCTCGACAATAAGGTGGGAATTGTCTAGCAGTACAGATCTACAAAGAGAGGAATTAGGGAAGTTTGGGAAGCTGAGTGTGACTGTAGGAGGGGAGGGGAAGGAAGGACATTCACCAGCCTGAGTTCAATATGGATTTAAGTGAAGCATTTCAAGCCACGCTGGCACTGACAATGGCAATGACAATGACATTTCCAGTGCTGGAAACTGCATTGTAACAGAAGTGACTTTTTCTTTTCTCTTTGTTTCCTTTGCAAGAGCTTTAACGCACTTGAATATGTGTACGCTGGTGATCCTGGAGGCAGAAGGTTTGTATTTAGATCAAGATCTATTCAGACCAGGTGCAAGGGGTTAAACAGCCACAGGTTAGTTGGGGAGGAAGGGATGGGTAGAGACCAGACTATTTAGACCCTGTATTTTTGTAAGTAAGACAATGTAAGTGGGTAGCAGTCTGAATTTGTATCAAAAGGGGATATATGCATGATGTTGTAGATACTGTGATAAGACATCTCATGTAACACAAATATAACACATTTTATAAGCCCTATGCTGAATTTCAGTGACTGAAAGGGAACCACTTGTTTCCAGTTGCTTATTTCACAATCAAAGGAGAAGGAGAAGTAAGTTCCAACTATTTCTTTTAAGCTAAGATTTATTTAGTCTTCACCCCTCCAAATCCAACAAGCAGACCTTAAGGAGATTATAAGTGGTTTGATATAAATTAGCTTCTTGCTTAAAAAATACATGTGCTGCTTCAATAAGCTTTCTGATAGTTACACTAAGACCCACTAAAATACCCCACAGACCACAAAAGACTTCCGCATTAGAAAGCATAAAGGTGTCTGCTGCTGCTTTTAGTTTTCCTCCTAATACAGCTTAGCAATAACATAGAGCTTTTCATCGTCATTAACTAATACAGATGTTAATTAATTAATCCTGCTTGCTATTAAATTGCTAGTCTACTAAAATTTATCCTTTCTATTCCCTGAAGGTCTTTGATTATATCAGTGAGGTCTTCTGTTCCTCTTCTCTTTTCCTCAGCATGTTTAACCTTCTTTTGCTTACCATTTAGGGTCTTTAGGGTTTATTAACTCTGTTATCCTCTCTTGAACCTTCTGTTGTCTATTTGTCTTTTCTTTGTCTAATCAGAACTGTGTGGTTGCCCCAGGTTCTATTGTGATTATGTGTAAAATATCAGGAAAAACCGAATCAGCGTTAACTCTACCAGAAGCCAGATTCAAGAGTCATGCCCAGGAATTGAGAGCTGACTTCCTGGCCCATAGGAAGATGCAGTGTTATCTGCAATGGCTTTGACTTTTAGTTTTAAAGGAGATTTGTCACTGTGTGCTGATGAGCCATTTCCCAGTACATTGTGTCAGTTTATGCGCACATGCTCGCGAGGAAAAAAGAGGAGAAATTTGTAAAGAATGGAAAAAGATCCCCACAATGATTTGGAGTCTCAAAATCATGCTCAATAATGAGAGTTTGAAGAACTACTTCAAGATAAGGGAACTTAGAGTAAATCTGTAGAACCTCCAGAGAGAATTGCAGGGAGCACTGAAATTAAACCAAGGTGCCACAGAAAACAGTTGGAAAACTGGAGACAGACGAATTCAAGGAAGGTTGAAGATTCACTGAGATTAATTAACCATCAGAACAATTAACCTGTGGACAGAGCGAATTGGTTGAAGTATTTCAATTGAGACTGAGTATTTTTCCTAGATACGTGGTTGTCCAGCCAGAAGTTACTGAGTGAGATTCTTTCCCACTGCATTCTGTATGAAATCAGACTAATTCATCACAATTTCTTTAAGAATGGAAATGTAAGACGTTTTATGCTCAAAATTCAATTTCTGTTATTTTTTTCCTTCTAAGTGTTTTGGGATGGGAATCTGGCTTATTCCCGGTTCAACATCACCTCTCTTGGGATTCTTGCCCACTCACATTCCCAAGTGTTTTCCAGGGAACAGTGCAGAATGTACCTTATCATTCAAACCCCTTTACTCCATTGGTGTCCTGTACCATTAGATCTCTTCTAACTTATTCCCATTCTTTCCTATTTCTCTTCCACCATAACACTGCATTGACTGAGGTCTGATGGTTGTGGTCGCTCCTCTATTCATGTTTAACCCCCCAGCTGGTTATTCTGTCCAGAGTGTTTCTGCAGGCCATATAATTATGCCCATGGATTCAGTTCCTGTAACATCTTTACTGTTATTGCTGCTGCTTCAGTGAGGCAGCACTAGCTCGGTCAGGCAGGCTCGCTGTGGGTAAATGCATGCTGACTGTCTGCAATTTAAGCATCATTTGCTCAATGTTCCATGCCAATTCCTTTCTGCTGTTCTTATTATTCAAATCATGCTTGTAGAGCCTTCTAGCTCTCCGTTTTCTTGATATCCATAATAAATGTAACAGACCCCATCCTGCTACTTCTGCCTGTTCTGTCCATCCCAAGGAACCTGTTTCTGCTCTTAAAGCTGTACAGCAGCATTTGGCTGATTTCTGCAGAGTCAGAGACTTGAATTGTCATTTCTTTGCCTCTCTTCCCCCTTTGTGTTGTGTACAGTTCCTCCTCACTCTCTCCATGAAAACCAAGTGCAGGGTAATGAGGCTTTATGTCTCTTATCACAACTTTCTTCCATTTCTACCACTTTTATTACCCATTTTTCAAGCTATTTTTTTTCTCCATAAACAGGCTTCTCTTCTCTGCCTGTTGCTCCTTGCCTGTACACACACCACAGGCATTTTCCCCCCACCTTAACTGTCCAAATCCCCTCATTTCTCATGGCCCCTGCAGAGAGTGGGCATCTCTGGTGAGCAGTAAGTCAATCCATTCCTCAGTGTGATGTGTTCCAGCTCCTTCATTTCACCCAGGACTTACAGAGTTGAAAGCTATTGATATCCTTGCTATAAAAAGGTATTTTAGTGCTGCCTGTAAAAACAAACCACACCATACCCACCCAGAGATGATGCTTTTGCACTGAGTGATTGCTTTTCTCTCTGTCTCATGCCTGTGTTGCAAGTATAACTTCTCTTCAAGGATGGGACATCAGAGCCTTTTTCTAATGCATTGATGACCCATTTTTATCTTGTATCATGCTGTTCAAAGACAAAAGAAGGTGAGACCATCTGAGGCGGCTTTCATGATTAATTGCTCTCTGCTACCTGTCCCAGAATGCAGATTGAAACTGGAACACATGGGCTCCCAAAGCTAAATTCACAGAAAGCAGCTGGGGGTTTTTCTACTAAGAAGCAGGAACACACACCTGCCACTTATATGGGAATTAGCTTTGAAAGACTGGGTTGTTTCAACCAGATCAAAGCAACAGCAGCTTTAGATACAGTCATTTAAACCTATTTACATCCTCTTTCCTGTTGTCCTATCATAGCCATAGAGAGGCACTTTAAGAATGATGCATTCCTGTGCATCCTGTATGTCTTTCAGTTCAGAGCCACAGGCAGTAGCTAATTTCCATTCTTTTGCCTGTGCAAGATCAACTCTGATAAACTGCTCATTTGGCACATTAATAATAACAGGAAATCAAGCACTTGTACCCTTGTGGTACGTGAGCACCTCACTGTTGTGTGTGAATTTGCTTTCCAGTACTTAGTGAGAAAAGTGATATCTCCTTTACATAAATATGGAGTAGAAGCATACAGACATGCAAACGCTTCTGTCGGTGTAGTACACAGCACTGCAATGAGGAAGCCTCCACACAGGAATCAAGCATTCAGATGAGCATTTGAAGAAATCAGAGTAGAACAGCCACATTTTGAGCCCAGGGGCGAAGCAATGCTTTGAACAGATGGGCAGGGGACCTCCAGAGCCCCATGGCACCACTAAAAGCTCTTCAGCTGAATGGAAGGAGATCTTACTACTTCAGGGGAGAAGGGACAACAGGAGATGCAGCCACAGCGAGGGAATAATTAACTGGGCCCTCTGAAATCTTTAAACACATGGTTAGTAATTTGATTGCAAAATACTTTGGAATTACTTAACCTGCTCTCAAAGAGAGCCTGTTTGTTCATCCTTGTTTCTGTGTGTGTTTTGGGCAAGGGTGGGGAATGTAAAGATCCTGTTGGCACTTTTAAGATGTTTAAGACACTTTCACTGTAGTTTTTGTTCACTTCAGAAGCTTAAAAGCACTTAACTTGTGGTCAAGCTCTGCAGGTGTCACAAACTCAGAAGAAGTAGCTGTTTGCAGTAGATTGATTCTGTGTTGTAGGAAATAACCACATTAAACTTTTTCTCAAAGCCTGTGACTTTATCCTACTTCTGTTGCTCTGATGCCTGGGGGCAATCCCAACTTTAAGTCCCAGTCACTTCTGGCTATCAAAAAAGCTGGCTTCATGTTCTTCTGAAGCTGCGATTTATATGAGGGAGCTGTGCTTACCTGTACAGGTTTTCACTTTGGGTCAGTCAGATTGCCCAGCTTTGCTCAGCTCCTGCCCAGTGACAAATGGTGTCTCAACCCTGCCTCAGAGCTATACGCGTGCCACTGTTCAAGTGTCACAGTGCAGTGAAGCAACTGATATCCATATACAACTGTGGGGTGTGAAAGTGGAGAAACTTAATTATTTAACATTGTAAAGGATCTCACCTGGCAGGAAGGCCTTTTCTTGTTTGTGTTCAAATGGATGCAACATACAGTAAAGCTTAAGGGCTTTCCTAACTACCGACACCTCCAGATAATTCTGTTCAGATGAGTATTTCCATGCAGTGCCCAGGCTCCTGCTGTCAACAGCAATATCATTATATCTGCTTCTGTAACTACCTTTTGAGGAAGCCCAGGCAAAGACCAGCCAGATGACAGCTTGTTTCTGTTTAGCAGCTGTCACAGGTAGACTTGAGTACCTGTATTAGCTGACACCCCTAAGACAGGCAGCAAATTTGTTTTCAAGGAAGCACAGAGGCTTTGTTGTTCTATCAGATCACCACGAGAATGGTCATTGTTCTGAACACGAAATGTGGCATCTTGCATTGACCGTAATGCCCAAGCAGTGTTCTGAAGGGAGGAAGGCTCCCACAGCTGCCTGCTCGGCTCATGGCAGCCTGGAAGGGAGGTATTTAGTTGTGGGGGAAGATGAGCTTTATAAAGATTGTATGTATCATATACATATATATATATATATATATAAACTATATATATGGCCTTTAAGTAGCTGCAGGTTGTTGGGAACTCCTGTGTTATACAGTAGACAGACACTTGAAATAGTGAAAGGGTTCTAGCCTAATTTCAAATTATAACAGTGAGACAGAGTGGAAACTACAGTGAACACCGTCATGAGCAGAGGTAATACATAATGATGTGCTTGTACATGGGCTTTGGCTGTTGTCAGACCCTGAGGAAATCCAATCTGTTCCAGCCATTCTAGAGCCTTCTGTGCCAGTACATGTAAATCTGCTTTAGTGCTGATGGTTGATATGTAGCACTCTTGGGGTTCTACAAATATCAAGGGTGCAGCAAATATTTCATATATTTTCTTACAGAGTGAATCCAACCCAAACTCTGTTCCAGTCCAGCACTACGGCCCAGCTGGTATTAGCAGTATGGGTATTGCAATCAAGGATAGCACGTAGCTCCTTATTTCTGGGTTACCATCAAATGATCTATGATGCCCTGCAATCTAGTGACAGACAATCTGGGACAACAAGGCACATAACATCATTTTGATATTTTGAGAAATGGGGACAAAAGAATTAGAACATTCTTGTTGGCTGTCTTAAAAATTGCTTCAAGTAAAAATGCACTTGATGGACATCTTTAACTGTAAATGCGGCTATTAAATAAATGAATTGAAAAAGGTATTTGGAGCCTTCTAGCAATAAAACCATATGATTGCATTTCCTTCAGCAGTATAATTTACTGTGGAGACAATGTTGATGAAATATAGATAAGGTTTTAAATTGTATATAGTAATAACAGGGATTTAGTTTGAATGGTAACACCTATCCCAGCTTTCTAACATGAATTTAACTGTAAAACTTGAAATCACTGTTGCTGAACTCAATACGTCTGTGAGACTGTATGAACAAATACAATTCAGCTTGACTTGATAAATGGCTTGTTGTCTGTGCATTGAATTTTGAATTATAGAAACAATCAATACTCTTTGGGAGTATTTAATCCATTTTTCTGTTATTAACTTTCACCAAAGGTGAAACTTATGCAGCACACAAAAAGAATACTCCATACAGACCTAAGTTCTCTTTAAAGTACCGTTTGAAAAAGAAACCGTTGCTTAAAAGTAACCAGAAAACTAGATTCAAAGAACTGGAAACACATTAAAATAACAATTGTACTGTAATTACTTCAGAGGAGTGGATTGAGCATCCCCTGCCTGGGCAAGTTCATGAAACAGTGTCCCTAAATTCAAGCTTACACTGGTACAGGTTCAAATTGTGTTCACCTTGTTGATATAAAGGTTAAAGTAAATGGTTGCTTCATGTTGTTTGGTTGATTAAGACAAGTTCCACATGGAAACCAAACCTCCTTTGTTTATTCCTAGGCTGTAGCATGAGTTTGGTGCTCAATTTAGTAAATGAATGGTGTGGACGCTGCCTACCGTGGAATGTGGAGTGTTCTCTGTTGATGATGAAGGAAATTTCTTGAGATGCAGATTACAAGCAAGATGAGGCTTTAAAACTCAAAGTGAAGTAACCTCAATGACGAAGGAGGATAGACGTGTGTACCATTCTTATCAGGCTAGTAACACTGACTTTAAAGATCATACTTGGTATGAACCAGACTCTTCTAGAGTCTAAAGGGACCTGCTGCCTGTACAAAATGCAAATAAAAACACAATTATACTGCCTTTGCCTTTCTTACCATGAACATTTGCACCCTTTTTACACTGGGATTTTGTGCAGAAACATAAAAACCCAATTCATCTGCCTTTTGCTGTGGGATCAAGATAAAAATGACCTACTTTACTGCTGCCTTGATTTCTGAGGCTCGGTGTTGACCACCCCCATAAATTCCCTCAATTAAAAGCTAGATCTGCCATTTGGGATAAAAAAGGTTTTCAAGAAACCTAAATCTTCCCTGTTTCAGTTTGAACCCATTACTGTTGGATTTTCAGAATGCTTTTCAGCTTGTTATCTACAGCATGAGTTTTAATGTCAACCACAAGTCATCTTTAAAATCTGACTTTAGACAGACCCTTAACAGCATGCAAGCAAGAAACTTCGTTGACTTTAACAGAGCAATATATGGTTGATGTAGCTCCCTACTGATGCAGAGATATTTGCCTGTTCACAAATTGAAGCAGGGAAATAGTAGAGAAGTTAAATAGTGAGAAGCCAATGAGTGCATCAGGACATTAAATACCTTGGGTGTGCCACAGTGGGCTCAGCAGGGTTTCCTCACAGTTTATGAATATCTTGGGCTTTGCAGTTCAAGACACCCTCTAACACTATGTACGTGCTTAGTATTACCTTTTTCTCTCCTCCACAGGTGTGCATCATGCTTTGCAGAGAAGTCACAAAGGCAAGTTTCTTCAAAGAGCACACAAAAGCAAAGGCAGAAGCAGTGAGAAGGGATTCTTCTTAGTTCCTGTGCTCCTGGGAAGTTTATGGGCCCACAGGGGTGAGTGCTGTGCACCATCCAAATGACTTTGGTACCTCTTCTTGACTAAGACTTGTGAGTAAATCTGGGTCCAGATTTCCTTCCTTCACTACCTCCCTTATAGATTCCACCTGGAGATTTCAAAGGTCAGTCAATCAAAATCCTGAGGCTTAATCTCAAAAGCAACAGTGAATTATTATCAATTTTATTATTACTGCTTTTAATGGCTAAATTAGTTTCATCTTCTATATTCATTCTAAGTATAAACATTCTAAGTTTCATCTTATTCCAGGGGAATAAGTTAGAGCACATTTTCAGGATGCTCACAATCTCTGCAGTGGCTAACGCCAGAAAAAAATAAGTAATGAAAGAGTGAAAAACCACAATCGACCTCAAAAAGAATGTTTCTAGTCTGAAACTCAGAAAATTAGATGCCTGTTTTTTAAGTTAGTTAAGAGGTCAAGCAATATCACATACTTTCAAGGAAGATGTTTCTTTCTAAATGCCCTCCACTCCCAATTTTCTTATTCCTTGGCTTCATGAGGTGACGGGCTCTGTTCTGCTTTCAGGATATATATTGTATATTGAGTAGGTGGCTGCTCAGTTTTGTCTTCAAATGGAAAGACATTATTTTCTCATAACTCCATCTATATTTTGACAAATATTTACAAATTTCTGCTGTACCTCTCTACCATAGAGACACAGGAGTTGATTCTGAAGGAAGCCCAGTGGAAAGCTGTCATAAAGAAAGCTGTGAAAACCCAGAGGAAGGTATTATTAAAGTCTTGTTTATAATTTTGTAATGAAAACCAGAATCCCTGTGAGTCTGCACTCAACTTCAGGCAATCCCTAAAGAGTATAAAGCTTTAAAAGCTTTGTATAGGGTACTTACAGTATAAATGCA
>JBCJKH010024788.1:80086-97268 GCA_039877255.1 Loriculus beryllinus | reverse complement strand
TCATATTCCTTTCTTGGCTCCTGAGTCTCAAGTATCTTTAGAACATGCTGAATACGGAAATCAGCTTACGTACCCACATGCAGTAGTAGTATACAGCATACCCATGGCAGGCAATGACCTCTGAAGAGTAAATAACTAGTATAACCCAGGAGTTTTTCCTTGCTGGGCATGCTCGAACATTGCCCACTTTCCCAATGGCAACCCAACATCTCCCCACAGAGTGGGCAAACACAGGCCAGCCCAAACACAGAGGAGCCCAAGATGCCTTTCATTCCCATGGCTGCCCAAACTAGAGCAGGTCCAGGCCTTGGAGAGGAGGGAGCCCATCTTTCCTGCGCTGGCATGGCAGGGCAGCAAGGAATTGGAAGGCATGCATCTGGAGCACAACAGGGATGAGCGCCAGACCCAAGGGAGGCAAAGGAGTAGACTGGAACAAAGGCCTGAAACAAGAGAGGAAGAGAGTGAAATGGGGAGGGAAGCAAGCCAGGGATCCTAAGGCAGTACACAAAACAAGGCAGGAAAGGGCAAAAGGCAACTGCATGCGAGAGAGAAACTGGACAAGAATGATAATGGGGAGCTGGGACACACAAACGGATCTGGTCTTTGACAAGGAATCTGGAAGGGAGAAGAAACCGCAAGTGAAAGATAAGAGAATACGAAGCCAAGAACTAGAGACAGGCCCCAAAAAGTGCAGAACGATTGTCAGAAACGGCAAGACAAATGAGAGAAGAAAAAAGCTGCCTCTCACAGAGGACTAAATCCACTTTTCTCCAGTGGTAGGACCTGAAGACAACAGTCGTGTCCCACATATATGCACCAACTCAGGGGCTTCCCTCTCTCTCACCATGGCCAACCACACAGAGGAGCACAATGGTTTGCTGCCATTCACATCTCACCCCAGTAACAGAACTCTCCAGCAAAGGATGTAAACTTCACAATGGCTCTGGCAGCTTTCACTGTCAAAGAATGGATTCGCATTTTTCTCTAAATAAAAGGGAAAACTGCACACCTTATAGGAAGAGATAAAGATCAGAAACTGTTTCTGTTTAAGCATGCCATCAAATGACAAGTTACCCTTTCCTGTTCTCGCACATCATAAACCTCAACGATTTCCCTCCTTGGCCCTGCCAAAGACCACTCTTGTCTCTCACCGCGCAGGGGAGCACAGCCAGTTACAGGGAAGGCACTCAGGATATATTTTTCCCACCCTGTTCTATCCTTAAGACTTATTAACTACTTGTACTCTGCTGTTAAGACAGAATTAACAACCATCTTTCTATATAGCAGGCTGATATATTCTCTTAAAAAGTACTTACTCCAACTTCACAATACCCTTGTGAGAGGAGGAGGCATCACATTACCCTGACTTTCCATACGGGGAATTACAGACAGAAAACCTGGGTCTTCAAGACACACAGATACTGACTCCACTGGGAATTTGGAGTCTATACCTTTATTGATCTAGGTCATACAGACTGAAGTCGAAAGCAAACCCACTGATTCTGTATTCCCAGAATAAGACCCCTAGGGTTAAATTGTTCTTTGAGTATTTCACATCCCGCAGCTTTCCTTACACATGATTACAGATCCTTTTACTACAGGCTGCATCCAGAAGCATAAGGCTTTCTGAACATTAGCTCATGGATCTCAAGATTATTAAGAGTTTAACCATTTTCTGGGTGTTTAAGTCACTTTCTAACAATGAAGGGAACTTCGTCAAAAACTGAATGCAGTTCCTTAGGAGCAGGAGACCATCAGCTCTCTTCAGCCACACACCTCTTTCAATATCTGCAAAAGGCAAGGAATCACACCTTTCTCACAGGCAGTATAATACACAACAGTGTGTTGCTGTAGAAGAGTTGTCATACCAAACAAACAAGATGAGGATTGAGAGACAGAAAAAATGTGACTAATTAAAGATTGTGTCATAAGTCACAATGGACAGTCACTGTCTTTTTTACTATGGACAGTCTGCTTTGTGACATTGATCATGTTCTTTAAATAGCATCTAATCTATAATGATATTTGAAGAATTAAGATGTGTCAACTTCTTCACTGAACTTTAAAGAAAGCAAATAACATGACTGGCACTACCTCAAGAGTCCAGAAAACAGTATCCTTCATTTTCATAACTCCTGAAAATGAATACTTCAACTCCTACAATGTCTGCAAGTGAAGCATCTGTCTTCAAATAACACCTCATTATCCAGACAAAACAAATGGCTTATCATTTGATGCTTTTGGCATTGCTTTCACCTCGCCCCCAATTTCTTTACTCCTCTAGATGCACAGAGGAACCAAAGAGCTCTTTCATACACACAACCCCTGTCTTTGCTTCTATCCATCCGCCACCCCCAGATACACACACACATACACCCATCTCTGCATTTTCTTATGGAGGAGGTGAGCACTCATTCAAATTTCTGGGCATATTTCAAGAGCATTCCCATGTGGAGCACACCGGTGTGCAGAGCAAGGACGTGGCTGGAAGGGCTGGAGAGAATAAAAATGGATGCAAAATGACAGCATTTTGAAACACGAGCGTTGAATAGATGAGAGGGCAAAGAGATGGTCAACTACTGTGCACTGATGTAAAAATCAACCTGCATAATATTATGTAAATTTGTGCACAGAATATTTCCAGGGGTTTAAATCATTGCATCAGAAGGAAAGTCCACTTCAAGAAACATTTGCCAGGTATGGAAAAAATGAATGAAAAGAAAAATGCTGATCCCCTCTAGCATCAGACAGGATTATATCATCCTAGGGTCACTAACACGGCCAGACTCTGCAGTCTGGGCTGGCCTGCATGAAGCAGACTGTACTTCTCCTGAGGGAGCACACGACTGAACACAGATGGTAGTCATCCTCTCGTCACTGGGGGCCCCTAGGAACTCCTTCATCTTCCATTTGGATTGGGAAATTGAAAAAATCACTAACTGTGAAAACACTGTATTGCTATCCCTTATAGCCAGGAAGCCCTGTATTTTGTGGAAATCCTAGCATGTGTCCTTGAAAAGGATGGCAAACTCACCTCTGCTCCAAGAGGAACAGAAATGGAAACAGAAAACAAAAAAACAGCCAGCCCAACTCATCCATGCCCCTGACCCAAATACTCTGCCCTATACAGGCAGATGAAGAGACCATGGCAGGTCCCAGCCTGTGTGGAAGGCTGACAAAGAATGTTTCCTTCACTTGTACTTGAGGCATGCTTTTTTCCTGCTCAAAACCAGGCATATAAATACTGCAGAGTACCACACACACAGAAGAAAGCGTAGGCACATGTTGCAGCAACTGAATGCAATGCAGCACGCAGGCAACAGAAAAGACTTCATAGCAAAACATCAAAAATTCAACTGCTAAGCTTTACCTGACCCTTCTACCCCTACATGTACACACACTCCTGGATAAGGTTTAATCTCTCCTGAATAGCAGTCCTCCCCTAAATTGTCCTACCCACAGTCCTATCTACCCATCTTATACCATCTTCTTCCTAAATAAACAAATTTTATCCACATGGTGTATGGGAAAAGAAGTCATTATGCTGATCAGTGCAGAAATATGGGAAAATTAGGAAGTATTTACAACCAGTAAACAAGCCAAAAAAGTGAAGGAAATAGCAATACTTTGCAGCCATTCACAAATGTATCTGCACCCTGACATCACATCAGCCCTTCTCCATTTAGTCCCCACAGAGCAAGATTAGGGCTCCCTGACCACAAAAGCAGCAGTAGGAAGAAAGAAAAGGCAGGGTCCCAAAAGCAGCACATACAAATCAAGAACCTTACCGCAGCTTCTCTGGGGCACCCAGAGCCTTGGTCATGGAAAATGGACCTTGTTTGCCATATAATCTGCTAGCAGACCACAGACTTTCCCTCCTTTCCAATTTAACCCAGAACACTTTCCCTTTGCTCCAGAACCTGTCACTAAAACATACCTGTTGATAAGTCAACTGTCGGGCTATTTACTTGCTTTACAACATAAATAGGCACAGGGCAAGCCTCAGTAGTTGCACACTGAATATAGGCCCAGTAACACAGTATCTCCCCCTTTTTTTAGTTTTTGGCCCATCAATTCAACAGGAAGCAATGCAGGAAATCCAAGGCATTGGTGTGATTCCAATCCATGCCCTTCCTGTCTGGGGAGAGAGATCTAAAAGCATCCGGAACTCCTGCTAACAGAAACAGTCAACACCTCTGTGGAAGGCAAGGAGGGGGGGAAATTCAACTACCCAACCCAAAGCTAAACATAGTTTAGCAGGTACGTATCAGAAGAGACCATATTAATTGCCAAGCAGCGTTCCACCTCTGTTTTTCTGACATACACAGACAAACAACACTGCAAATGGCAGGTTGTGAAGCCATGCCCAAGCAAGCTTTAAGCCAGCCAGCCAAAGCTGTGTGTAAGCTGCCACTGCTGTCTCAGTGAAGATACTGAGAAGAGGAAGTAGTGATCACCCCTGACCTCCACTAGCTCCTTGCTGCTGCATCCCAGGTGCTGTTGTGCACAAAGCAGTAGTTTAAAACTTGTCCTGCTAGTTACAATCACAATCCTTATCCTGTCTGCAGCATCCTAGTTGTGGGGTTGCAGTAAAGCAGCCAGTCTAACTCAGGAAGACAAGCCTGCTCAGGCAGCAGCACAGGCTGCTAAATGCACATCATCATGTACTCTGTACATTCCCACTGCCAAGCACAAGGCACTGTCAAGGTTTTTACTTTCCAAGGCATCCCCAGCTTGGACTATTGCTCCAGTCTGTAATAAGCTACAGTAGCAGAACAGCATTACTCAAGTTGAAGAGACAGAGGTAGGAGGTAATAGCATTGACACAGAAGCAGGGAAGTCACTCCCCAATGCATTAGATACTACAATGAACTTTCTCCTCTTTCAGACAAAACATCAAATAAATTTGCTTGACCTGTCAGTCAGTAAATCCATAACAACAAAAACATACAAACAGAAAAGGAAATTCCAATTAGTTAGAGAGCTGGGGGAGGGAGAGAAGGGAAAAGAATATTCTTTCCTGTATCTATTTTTAGGCTATGTAAGGCTGTCTGAAACCATGGCAATGAACCTGCTATAAATCCCCTCACCAGCTCGATGTTTTGTTTCCTTATAGACAAGGATAAATGAGTGCATACTGTGGATTAAATGGTCTAAACCAGAAACGAATCAACTAGCAAGCTACTGGAAATGCATGTCAGTTATGAAAACTACTGGCTGAGAGCGGCAGGAGCAGCTGATTAGAGATCAACCATTCAACAACCTCATACCTAGTAAGAAACCATGTACAGCCCTAATCATAGAATCACAGAATGGTTTGGGTGGGAAGGGACCTTAAGGATCATGTAGTTCCAGCCCTCCTGCCATAGGCAGGGACACCTTCCACTAGACCAGGCTGCTCAAAGCCCCATCCAACCCAGCCTTGAACACTGCCAGGGATGGGGCAGCAACAACTTCTCTGAGCAACCTGTGCCAGGGCCTCACCACCCTCAAAGTAAAGAAATTCTTCATAATATCGATTTCTAAATTTACCCCTTTTCAGATTAAAGTCATTCCCCTTTGTCCTATCAGTACTTGCAGAAAGAATCCCTTTCCAGCTTTCTTGTAGGCAGCCTTACAAATTAATTATTAGCCCTGATAATAAACAGCACTGAAGTGGGATCAGCCTCCAGACTGCATCTTTCCCCCAACCACCATCAGCTTCTGGGTGTATTCTGACATCAACAGTCGCACTCTCAGTGCCCAGATTCATTGTTCGGTCTGGGCATCCCTTCTGCCTCGCCAGCAGAGCTGTTTGCAAGGTTGCTCTCTAAGCAGGCTGATGCTGGGATCCAGGCTCGAAGAAACAGGTACCAGGCACCTAAAAGCCATGACCACTTACCCAATTGCTTGGGCTAAGTGTACACAAAGTTTGCAAGGAGTTTGAGAACCTTTCCACACCACGGGAGAGTTTCTGAAAAAGAATAGTGGGCTTGCACTTACTGAAGCATAAGCATTATTGCATGAAAGAAACAAACCCATAAATGTTTGATTAAGTTTTTATACGTGCTATACAGCTACACTCATATAATTACCATCAAAGAAAGAAAATATGTCAAGACTGTAGGTAAAAATCTGGGTTTGTACTTTGATCGCTTTAAAAGGGGAAAATACCTCCTTCACATTTATCCTACCCTATGGCTTAACTATGGGGTTATCCCATGCTATTTGATAGTGCATGAAGAATGACAGTAACCACCTGGTAAAACTGTGGCTCAAAGATATTTGATTCACATAATTTTTTCTAATACTTCTTATTAAAAAGAAGGTAAGGGAAAGAAGAAAACCAGGTTTTTTTATTTATTTTTATGTATAATCCCTTGACTTGGGAGGAACAACAAAAGAAACTGAGGGGAAAAAATACTTTAGCTCTTTTGCATTTAAATAAGACTAAAATCTATCCACAGCTAAAAATTTAGAGGTTTCAATGTAAGCATCAACAATTTTAAAGAAGTATTTCAGAGCTAGTAACTTACATCAACACCTCTACATCTGCTGCTGAAATAACTCATTCTATATCCTTATACCCTTGGAGGCATCAAATTCATCCTGGTTTTTAATCCTCGGCCATGCACAGTAGATTGGCTGCAAGTATATGCTGCTTGGGAAGACTGGAACATCCTACAAAGCTCAGCTTTGCCTTCACAACAGCTTTGCTTGGTATGTGGGGGAGGAAGACAGAAAACATACCTATCTCAAGACAGTTAATTAGATACCCAGCTCTTTAGAGATTGACATCCCAATTATATTTTGATTCTACAGGCTATAAAGTTTTTTACACTTGCATGTATCAGGAAGAAGGGGAGGGAGGAACATCTGTAAGTCTGTGAAACTGTTACTCAGCAACATGAAAAGAAAAAAACATCAAATGTAAAGGTGAGAATGCTGAAAACATTAGAAAAAGGCATGTTTTCTTCTCTGCACAGACCACAGAAGACAGGTAGTCTCTTTTGCTCAGCACAGTTACAGCTCACACATCACCCAGGCGGTATCAGCTTCCCGGCATTGCTAAGCAACACCACGCCACATTACCTCAAATTGATTCCAGGGAGGGAAGTTGATACAGAAGCCATTGAAAAAAGGCAGAAACTAGATAAAAACAGTTGCACAAGCATCACACACACAAGCCAGGATCTGGCTCAGCCAGAGCAAAAGGCAGTTAAGGAAAACTGTAGCATGAGCTCAAACACACGCACAAAACTGAACATGCAAACCGAAGTAGAATAAAAAATAGCCACATGAAGGAAGGTAAAGGGAAAGAAAAAAGGGAAGAAAACAGCACTGCAGTCTCAACTGAAGTATTGTGAGACCAGAACAATGAGCTGCATCTTTTCTTTCCAGGGAGTAAAAACCAGGCAAACAGCCAGAAAGTCATTAGAGACACGGGAGCATAAGTCTGACCCACATCAAAAACAGAACTTGCAGAAAACTGAGGATCTTTGTTACAAATATTGAAGATCAATTGCAGGAAAGAACATGAAACAGTGAATTCTGAACCATTTCAAAATCAAAATGCACATTAACTCTTCTGAACAATAAACATATTCCCCTTCATTCTGATCCTAAATTCTATTAATGCATTACACATTTGAAGAGCTGCATTACAATCTTGGTATGAATATAATCCAAAAAAAAAAAAAGATCATCTGTGCAAGTTTATTTTAATTGAAACTGAGATTTGTTCTGAGTGATAAGAACTGGAAACAATTACATTCAACTACATTTTCCATGCAAATAATTAATATAATAGAAGCCATTTTTTATATATTTTTATATGTATACATACACACACACAATCAGTGCCATGGATTCTGGACCTGCTTAAGCCAACATAAACTAGGACTAGGGCAGAAAGATGTGATCCCCAATGGCCACATATTCCTGCCTTCCAGCAGCCTGCTTTTTTCTAGCTCCTGTTTCACATACAGGAAACACTCAGGACAGCAATGTGGGAGAAGAAAGGTCTGCTCTCCTACTCAGCAGGGCAGAGGGCTAATGGAGACAAACTGGCCACCACTCTCCTGAAACTCAGGAAAATACAGAGGGTGTATGGGAGCAAGAAGGCTGTCAAAACCCCAGCATCATTAGATTAGACTTTAGGACCAACAGCAGGCTACCAGAATTAGATGCTATTGACCCAGGAACTTTAAAGGCACTACAACATACAACCACGGAACTACTAATCATGCTGGCTAGCTTCCCTCTAAGACAAACAACAAATGAGATATAAAAAGCTGAGGATGTGCTGCCAATTTCAGTAAAAGGGCTCCAGGGAACTACAGGCCTGTAGCTATAGGCTCCCCCCTACACTGAGAATACTGATAGAAAGTGTAAGAACACATCAGCAGATATGCAAATAAACAGGAAACAGGAGTGTCATCATGGCATGGCTTCTTTTACAGCAAACTTTCCACGCCATATATGAATAACTGCGATATGTACGATATTCTGTGTGTGCTTGGATCTTTAACAAACCTTTGACAATGTCTCTCACCACAAGCTTTTAAAGCAATCAAACTGTCATGGAATAAGATGGAAGGTCCTTCTGTGAATTAACAACTGGTTCAATGGGAAGAAATAGGACAGGAATAAAAAGCTAGTTTTCACAACAGCTGCAGTTTTGCATTTGTTCTACTCAACACAACATGTGGAAAATGCAGCAAGCAGCAAAATGATAAAGTTTTGTTGGCGATTACAGTATCAGAAGATCTGCAGATAGATTTGTCGTGTATTTATACACACACAACACAAACTAATAGCCGATATAGTGAATGCAAACACTGGAGCCACCACAGTTTAACTGAAGCGAGGAACTACTCACTCACAGATGGCAAAGCTCAGTGCCAGTTGGGAGCACAAATGGAATGTTGGGAGTAAGAAGGTCAGGGATATGCAGGACAACAGGGAATACCACTGTACCACTAGAAATCCTTGGTACAGCCTAGGGCCGCTCCATGAGCAAGTTTCAGAGAAGGACACAACAGATGCAGCAAGGAAAGGTTCAAAGGAGGGTGGCAACAATAGCGTCTCTGGAGCAGCTTTAACTGAAGGGGAACTAAACAAGCAAGTGCTTTTAGGTTAGATGGGAAGATAAAGAAGATGACAGATGTAAAACCAGGAATGGTATCGAGAAAGTAAATAGGAAACCATGTCTTGGAATAAATGAATTGGGTGATATAAAATGAATTTATCAAGCAGCTTATTTGAAAACAAGAGGAAAAGGAGGTACTTTTTCCATACTACAATTAATTGCAGAACCCACTGTCACAGGATGTTGTGAAGGCAAAACTTTAGAAAAGATTAACACATGGTTAGATGCATTCACAAAAGAAAGTCTGGCAAGGACTGTTAAACAAAGGTGCAGACATGACTTTTTGCTCAAAGTCCTTGAACTGCAGCCTGCCAAAAGCTTTGAGGGATTGCTGTCTTTACTAACACTTTTTTCCCCCTAAGCATTACTGCTGGTCATTATTAGAGGCAGGATGCTGCGCTAAACCAGACCTCTGGGTGGAAATACTGGGGCTAAATCCCAGGGTACAGGCCCAGCAGTATTCAGCAAGATGTGCAGTGCTGGGAAGCCTCATCTTTTGATGTCCACCTCCTAAAGCATTACATCCTCCACTCTCTCTCTGAGGGTTGCCTCAAGGCTGTGAGCAAACATTCATAAGCAGTACTTGCTGAAGCCACAATACAAAGATTCGCTTCCTCATGGTTAATGAAGTTCCTATTACAAGAACACAGCTGTGCCACATGCTTCTAGACTGGATTAGGTGTGGCCAGCCTGCAATTTTGCCTGCATTAAACAATCAGATAGATGTACCTACTTCTGTTTTGTGACCTGGTACTAAAAACCTCATTAGAGCAGAGTTATACAAGAGCTTATGTCACCCACTTTAGGTAGCTGAACTCAATTATGGTGCTATGCTAGTGAATTTCAAAGTCATTTGAGAAGTTGCACACTTTCAGAAAGGCAGCTGGAAAAGGGGATGAGGAAGATGAAGGAGGAAGAAGAAGGAGGCCACTTCTGCAGGGATTCAGCTTCTGATCAGCAAGGGAAAGCATACAAACAGCATTAAATCTTGTTCAGCCCTCATGTCCCTGTCCACTCACGCAGTTCTCAAGAACCTCCAAAAATGGCTGCAGGCAAACTATGAACCTGGGAGATGTCAAGAAAATGACCTTTTGATGAGATTTATGAGGCACTAGCGCATTTATGCAGCCACTCATGAGATGTATGCCCACTTGCACAGCCCTATCACCACATTAGAAATATTACAATATTTGTGTGCAGCAGCTAACCTGCTGCAGCTGTCACCTGTTGTTAAAAAACCCTAAAGCGTCTTAAAGGAAGCATACAAACTTTGGTTCTTTTTCAGAAATTAAGTGAGCTTTCCAGTGCAAAGTGAATTTGCAATTCTCAGTATCGCCCATTTTTTGGCTCAAGTACCTAGAAAATATTTAGAGGTTAGGTATGTTATTTCTGTTGGGAGAAAGCTGATAAAGCTGACTCAGAGAAAATCCTTCCCCTGGAAAGTAGGAATCACTCATGTAGAAACTTCCAACTTGAAATCTCTTTCAGATAGCAGCCAGCTCAACAAGATCTCTCTTGCCTCGTACACTCTCGCTCTGCTTCCACACACCACCTCCTAAATTTTTTCTACCATGTTCTGCATGGCAGGCACACACAGTTCCACACAAAAAACAAAGCAAAGCCAACCTCCCCACACTCCCAGGGGCACAAAAATCTCTCCCCCCCCCCCATCACAAACAAACCCCAACCAATAATCCAGTCAGTTCTAACACTGTATTGGACTCAGCTGCTATTTCAGCTGCCCCATAACTTCTACAGTGGGTGGTGGCTTTCCTGTTCTGCACAAATCACTCAAAGCCACAGAGGCTGAGATCACCTTCATCGACTGTCCAGGCCCTCAGCCACACAGTGCTGACCACACACACACCTTCACATAAAAGCACAACGGGTTCCTACTGGCTCCTATGATAGGCTTGCAATGAAAGAGTTGCTCACGTTTTCCTTCCTGCAAAGATAATACTAACAATAACTCTTAGCATGATATGAAATACATCTGAGCAGCTTGTTCAAGAACAAAGCTCAGTCACTGACATGCCTTATGCTGTTGTGTGAAGAGGTCAACTCTTCCTTGAGATATCAGCACCACTTGTCAGATGGCAGCAAGTCTGTTAGTGCTTATTTTATCATGTTCTTGAGCTTACTGTCTCAGTTCAGTGATTACTCCACAAATTTCAATACTGGCACAAAGATGACTGATTTGGTGACTCGCTCCTACTTCTCCACTGTGATTTCTAAACAGCACCACTTATCTTACCAAAGTGCAACTCCATCCAGACCATCAATATCACATAACTGCTGCCCTACCTCGTCTGATGGTGCTGTGTTCTCACAACACTCTGCCTTATCCACAGCTTCTGCAAAACTGTAGAAGCATTTGGACTACAGCTCTAGTCTCATTCTTGGTACCTCAACTCTCTTCACATGCCTCTGAGCTCCCACTAATTCTGAGACAATTTCTTAAATGAAAGCACCATCACTCTGTTTCCAAATAGACAAAATGAGGCTTATCTCCACGAATGTTTTACTGGTACTGCTCTGTAACTTGCCAATGCTAGATACAGATCAGAATATATGACTCCAGATCATTTAATAGCAGGTAATTTATTATTCTGGGGCCACTTTTAGACAACCAGTCCAACTGGACAGAGATTGGCCATTAGAAGTCCTGACCTGTACTTCCCTATAAACACTCAGAATCCTACTTTTATGGCAAGTAGAACAGATTCAGGAAAACCAGGCTTTGTTAGTATGATCAGCTGTTCAGTCCAAATAGAAGATATTTGAACACCATCTTACGAAAAGAAGAGGCCAGATCTTCCCTCTCAGGACACAGGTCAGTATTACCTTGCTCTTACACCTTCAGCACTAATTCTCACCCTTTTGGACTAAACATATTGTCAGAAATCAGTCTTAACCACTTCCTCTATATTACAGATCCTTTGAAGTTAACGTTAAGACATATTCATCTGTCCTGGTTTTTTTCAGCCCCATAAATTCCTTTCATGTTTCCAATTTCAGCAGCATATGATCCTGGTATTTTTCAAACAAACCTTGTGAAGGAATGGAAACAATGCTGCACCAAGCTTCACAGCTCTCTGCAAGACCTCCTCACCAGCATGAAACTTCACCGTAACAGTTCACATTTTGCCCACTATCAGACATTCTTGGCATGTTGCTATTACCGTACTGCTGCCTGGAGGGGAGTATTTGGGACTACTGCACCCCCTGCCCCCATCTGTTTCTATGTACAGCCTCTAGACTTTGCTCCTCTAAGCTGCTAGGTGCTCCAGACGGCTTATCTATGAGGTGTCTCTGCAACCACTCAGCCTTTCCTGTATTCAGGTTTAATTTGCAAGCTCAACTGCTGTAGCAAAGAATGTTTTCCAGGGAATTTGCTAAAACCTTTTGGTAGCAGTAATACAACATACACTGTCATTAAAAGACGTGATTTTTAATATGCTTCTTTGCGTTGCCCAGGAATCATTCAGTGTTGAGGAGTCAGACAATGAAGCCAACCATCAGCAGTGCTCTAACTGCTCAGCACAAGCCTTTGTGTTCAGTCTCATAAGACCACTGTTAAGAAAAAAACACTTTCTGAGACTACTGTTTCACCTAAACAGAAAGGTATTTAACTGCTCCCTCATTTAACCCAAATGGAAAGCTACTGTTGTCTTTGGGAGGGTCTGTGACTACAAATCAAAGAATATCCTGGGAACCAATGCTACCAGTATGATTATTCCTTCTAGATCCAGCTGTAGAACAAGGAAGCACTTCAGTTTTCATACTCTTAAAAGAGGACAGCAGGCATATTTACGCAAAGCACCCAATTTCTGCTGTCAAGTAGCATCTAGGTAGCATCCAAGCAAAAACTAAAAAAAGTCTCAATAATGTAAAATTAAGGCTTAGACATAAACACAAGGATAGCTGCTAGGCAAAGGGGGAGAGAAGGGAGCATGAAAAAACACTTCAAAACCCCATCATGTTATCAAAGAGCTTTTCTCTATCCTCCAACTTTACTAAAACTCGCAGGCAAAACAGCCTTGGACTACAAACAAAAATGGAACCTGAACAGTGGACTGAGCTCTTGCTCACTCCAACTAGGTAAGTTTAGGTAAGTATAGCCCCTTTCAATTTCCTTATGCTTATTTGAGATTGTTTGAGTTTTCAGTCTTGCCTTCCTGAAGAAGTCTAATAAATATTACAGGGTAATGTAGCTCTAGGTTCCATGCATCCTCCAATCAGACTCACAGAAAAAGCTTTCCTAGTTTCTGCAAAAGAAAATAGAGTTCAGAAGCAAGAAGGCTTACTGTTGCTTATGTAAATGACATTTTGCTATAACAGGTTTTGAAATAAACTGTCTGCTCCCTTCCTCCAAAAGCTGAGGTTGTCACAGCAAGGAGACAAGTAGAAAATAAACATGCCCACAACAGCATGCAGATTTCAGGAACTGTGCTCGGGAGGATCTGCTCGTAGGTTATTTCACTCTCCCCCCAACATGTGAAATGGTAGGAAACTCAAGTTCACATGTGTAGAGGACAGAAATCTCACCTGAATACACAAGCAGCCATGCACAAAGTGGCCTGCAGGGGAAAATGAGGTGAAAATCTCTTGGAGACAAGCCCACTGAAAGTGTATCCGAGGCTCATACACATCGCAAGACGTTGAACTTCCCAGACTAGGACAAGTAGCAGTAGTATTGCAAGTCTTGCTTGGAAAGAACTGGTTCTTTGTAGCAAAGCACAACAAAAACAACCTAAAACCAAACACACCAAAAACCCAAACCAACAAAACAAAACTTCCTATGCATCTGCCCTCCGCCATTTAAGACAGATGAAGTTATGCTGTAGTCTGCATCTTGGCAGACTTTGGCATCTTTTGACTCATCTGCATGCTCTACTAAGACATGAAACTTGGCAGGGTGAGGGAGGGGGGGAAGACAGCATAAGACAATTTTTGAAGTATCAGAAAATGTTATGGTCCAAATGAAAGAAGGATAAAGCACATGGCTTAGGTCATTATTGGAAAGTAAACACGCAGTGAAGACAAAAACTTTACATTAAAATTACTTTTGCCATTTTCCTCTAGAAGCTAATTTCTATCAGTTGACACACCTCCAAGATTCACATGCATTTAAATATAGTCTTTACCCTGGTACCCATTTTTCCATAGCCCACAGGTTACATACTATTTACACACTTTTCTAAGTGTTATAGTCTTGTTTACATTTATAACTTTCACACCTTTTGGCTGAGAAATTAGCAGTAGCTATGTTTCTTTATACTGAGATGCCAATTTTAACATGGCTTTCAATACACTGAACTTGGAAGGAACTCAAACCACTAAGATGTCTTAGAAACCTTAAAAATGCATCAGAAAATAAAATAAATAAAGTAAGAAAAACAAACAAGAACCACACAAGCTTTACCACAAACAAGACTGCTATTTGACATAGAATGATTTATTTTACAACTGAGAGATTAAGATTTGGTGACCATAATTAATTTCTCCATTCATAAAGTCCAATTTACTGAAATATCAAGGAATTCTATTGAGTATCTAAAAACCACTAAGCCTGTGAGATACTGAATTTGCATGATGCCTTCAGTGAGATATCTGGAGTTGTTTGTGTGCTTCAAGCTTTAATGCACATAATCCCAATTTTCTCCCATCTGATTATTTTGTTCACAGATTAAAAAGGACAAAGGAACAAGAAAAAGCTTTCCTACTTTCTGAGCTCCCAGATGAGTTCTCAGCCCTGAGTTTATTCAAAAAGAAAATATTCTCTGCTTCTGGTAGCTAAATTGAAAATACATAATGCAAGAGCTTTTCTGCTTCCCCCAAAAACTGAAAAGTACTTACACTTGGAAAAATGTAAAAAGCAAAACTTTATCCAGGGTAAAGACACTAAAATACAGATCTAAAAAATTTAAAGGGTAGCTCCCCTTCAGTTGCCTTACATACTTTTAGACTGTATACAGTAAATTAAAATCCAAAAGGCACATTGTTTGACCTACTTAATGTGAGAAGTCACTGATACCAAGTGAAGGTACAGGTAAGGCCCTCCCAAAAGGTTCAAATTTAATTTGCCATGTTTATTTCAAACAGGAAATCAAGAAAAAAAAAGAAAGCAAAGCAAGCCAAGATGTTTACATTCTTTTTTAGCCATCCTGGTGTCAACCAGCGCATCATCCACAGCTTTGCTACTTCACAAGTTCTCTATCAAACACTGCAGTCATCTCACATTACAGATTTTAAACTTATGTTTCCAAGTTGTTTCAACACTGAAACAACTTCACTCAAAATCCTAGTGTAATACTAGAACGACTGCTGCCAGCATTCGGGACACGACCACTAATTACAATTTCGAGAAAGTAGATCCAACAAGTTCCAAATTTTCTTTTCCAGGTTCTCAGTGCTTTCATAGCTTCTCGTTTCAGTTCTATCAGAACTCATACTGCCACTGCAGGGATGGCACAGTCACCTCCAGCCTACCCCAGCAGAACCTGCAGGGTTTCATTGGGCTCCAAGGAAGTGCACGCAGAGACACAGCATGCAGCAGCCACAAAAGCAATGCTCTGCCTCGATCGAGCCACAGAATAAGACCATAAATAACGGTTTTGTGTTACAGGAGATTTCAAATCCATCTACGCAAAATAGCCCAAAAGAACGCTGGAACGCTTCAGAAAGAGAGATGTTTCCCCCTTGCTTTGGAGAGAAATCTTACTGGTTTCCATGTTTCTACATTTGGTTATTCTGTAAGGTTACAAAAGTGAAAATATGGCTCAGTTTCTCTTTTCATACCAGTAGAAGCTTAATTTGAAATTGCACATAGGTAAACACCAACCTTTCTGGCTCACTGTGCAGACAAGGATGCTCTCAGCAAGATGATTATCCAGGAATCAAGCACAGAAGAAGCAGATGTTGGAAGAGAGCCCATCTACCTAATGAGAGGTACGGAAGCCCTTACTCCCTCCTGCCCTCCAAGAAACACCATTGGGATATTTCTGCCTGAAAAAAGTGATGATTCTACAGAAGTCAAGAAAAGGCTGTACAGAGGCAATCTGTATCAACTTTTCAAGTATTTACACAACAGCAACAAAAAAGAGATAAGAGTGATACCAACCACAAGCTTTAACTGACCAGCTAAGAGTAATACTTTAGGGGCAGGTATAAGCCTGGAAGGTGAGCAAGCAGCCCAGCTGCACACAGCAACTCATGAGTAGAAGAAAAGGTTCACATCAGAAAGGACCTTAAGTCCTAGCTACAGTAAAATAAATAAATTTCCTAGACTTGCAATGATTTCAATAAGCTCTACTTGCTGTTAGAGAGAACAGAATTCATTTTGCTCAGTAACTGTATCACAATCCTGAAAAGCTACCAACACACTTAACCTTTGCAGAAGGGACTACAGGGAGAGAAATATAAGAAATTAAAGGAAAAGGCCACATGCAACATTACATGCAGGAACCCAGCAAGCCCTAATTCACCCCTTCTCGCATTAAGATTTTCCCAGATCCCCTCTGGCATGCTTGGGAAAACCACACTACTCTCAGCCCATGCAGCAAAGTCAGCAGGAGCATCCCATGGATAAACTGTTCCTTCCCCTCAGTTATCAGCTGGGTTCAAGGCCAAACCCTGCAGTTCCACCATTCACATTATCTTATGGGTTTGCTCTGATGGGTCCCAGGTTTCATCTCCATTTTACCAAGCCTACAGTTTGTCCTGTATCACTCCCTCAGAAAGTTCAGCCTTCAAGTGAACCACACTTCTCTGTCCACCAAATCTAAATAAAACTGCTAGTAAAACCATTAAGGTTTGTTTTTTCTGTGATGGAACAAAGCAGACACAATCATAAATCTAACAAAGTACAGCTCTTGCAACTACCAAAACTATCTAGTAGTCAGGGAATACTAACTATGTGTACAATGTGGGGGGCGTATGGCTCAGCTCTCATCTGTCTCAAGTGCTTAAGATGAGGAAATGGATAAACAACAACTACCTATGAAGTTGTTGGACCTTGTAAGTTAAGGTAAAAAAATGGTATTTTATTAA
>JBCJKH010024788.1:61768-74588 GCA_039877255.1 Loriculus beryllinus | reverse complement strand
TCTAAGGGGGTCAAAGCAACCCTAACAAACAGCTGATTAAGAAGAATACTGCATTCAGTTTTAATGCTTTCACATGTATGTCTGAATTTTCCTGAATATACAGACTGCTGGGTTTGATTTTCAGTTCCAGAAAAAGAAAATGCTTCTGAACTCCCATCTTCTCACTGTATGTACAAACACATACACACTACTCGGTCACAATAGTGATCTAATGTTTCAGTCATGCACTTGTAACATGCCCCTTTTAGTCCCTAGCTCTCCTCTGTCATGTAATTTCTCTTCATTCAGGAGGACAGAGATGACTCCTGTGTTGGGCTTTCTCAAGCGAACAGCTACAATCAAGAGTCATTTGTTCGTCCATTGCTTCAAATGATCCCTGAAGCGTTATTATGACTAGAAACTGTTCCAATGATTTCTCTGGTGCCTTAGCCAGCAGTCACTGCACATAAAATTAATGGAGAAATGTTCATGTTCAAAGTATTGCCTGATTGATCATTTCTTGGTTCAGAACCTGAACTAGTCCTTGATTTGCACTTGAAAAGCTGTACAACTGGAGGTAAACTTCATGCAGATACCCTGCTCTTGCACCATCACTTTGGTACTTCATTGGATAAAGGCATGCTACTTCATGGCTACAAGAAGCACCTCCAGGTAACTGCAAAATTGCACTTGGTGTCAACATGGCCAAGGCTTTTGATAAAGATTACAATTTCTGGACAAGCATCATTAGTGCTAGGTTTGTTTTCTCCCCACTAAGAGCCACTATGTAAACATGCTCATGTCTGGTGACCAACAGAGCTAATAAAAACTGGTTTCCACCCAAATGATGCTCTTCTCTCATCCCCTGCATGATAAAAATCCAGTTGCTGCATGGCTCATTCCACCACACACCTCGTCTACTGCCAGCCAACCCCTCTCTCCACACTGTCCTGTTTATTCACTGCTAATAAGATGGCATGAGGCTGCATTTGCTTTAAGCGGCATCTATGCAACTGTCCAGCCAATACATGTGTCAATGGGGCAGCTGAACAGGCAATGCAGATGACCTCCAGCAACAGCTGCAGGGATTTGAGTCTGTCCTCTATTAAGCACTTATGTTTTAATTAAGTTTCACTGTTTGTCCAGTTTACAGAGGTATAGGCAGAGAATAGTCAGAAACAAAGAGTCCGAGTTACCATTCAAGCCTTAATTGTAAATAATAGGAAGGAACAACCTACCCCATAAAGTTACCACCACAGCCTCCCTTCTTATAGGTCCACTTAGAAATTCTTCTCTTAAAGGTTCACTTCTGACACACAGGTTTTAGGCAAATGGATCCTTGAATCCTATATTCTCAGAATTGTGCTGTTTCTGACTTATCTTGAAATTCAAATATTACTAGTAAACGCAGAGCTGTAAGCAGCCCTTAATTAGAATGCCTTTTTAAAACCTTTTTTATATTCAAAAGGCAGAGTCACTTGCCCTTCTCTTCACTGCAATACTATCACACCATCTGCTTTGTCTTTGTTTTACTTATTTATTTGCTATGGAGGCACTGCCAGGGTATTTTCTGCTAGCTTCAGGTTCAATATTTATTGAATCCATTAGACTACATTCTAGGTATCTTTTCCTTTTTGCTTATTTTGTATTTCTTTTCTTGGTTTCTAGTATTTTATTTTCCAGAGTACTGAAAACAATGCTCAACATTTCAAAGGACAAAGGGGGGAGAAACGGCACTCTGCACCAAAACTCTGAACAATTCTGTTTTCCACATTACACCAGTTAATTCAGCTAAGCTTTAAAAAATGGTTAATGAGCAAACAGGTTACAGTGGCATAACCATAGAGTTGATCTTCCAGCATGCACATACTGATGCCTCTGTTTAAAAAGCAGCATTGAATTTTTAACACATTAAAGGTAAACATTAGTGGTTTCAGCTTTTACAAACACAATGCAAAACAGAGGTTTTCAGGAGGAATTTCCACAAAGATAGGAGCCAAGGTCTTTAATTAAAAAGACAGAAAACTACCTCCAAGGAGGCTAATCTTGCAGGTTCACACCAAGTTCAACTTCTGTAATGCACCAAGCTTATTTGCTAAATAAATACACTCTTAATTCTCTACAAGGTGCAGCAACTGAATCCCCCCCCCCCCCCCATTTTCCCTTTACTATTTTTCATATTGTTAGGGGCCTGAATACTAACTGTTCCCTGGAAAATAGCAAACTCCTGAGAGAAAACACAACTTCTGCAGATTCTTACTTCTGTGAAAGCTTTGCCGTCCTTTTTAGCCTTGATGTTTGAGAAAATAACTTCAGGCAGGACAAACTAAACAAATCATACTTTTCCTTAATCTGAAAAAGACACTACTTATTACACACCACAGCAAGAGTTGGCCAGAGACTTCTCAGTTGTAATCACTGTTATTGCAATCATAAGACTGCAGAGAATTAACAAAATAAAACCAAACTAAATTCATTTCACTTTGATGGCAAGCCATAAGCAGCAGCAAACTCCAGGATAATTGGAAAAGTGAGAGATGAACAGGAAAAAAATCCTCAACTCCCAAAAGACACCCCGTTCTCTCTTCCCATAACCATAGGAAGATCAGGGTGGCCAGGGAAACTCTCCAAATCTGTCTGATACCTGCTGTGGTCCCAGACACTCTGAATGATGTGAAGCCCTGCTCCAACTGAGTAAGATATCACTACATCCTCCTTTCCTTTTAAAATAAGTTTAAGATTTATTTTTATTTATTTACAAATGCAAGGGAAAACACCTCCTATATAAGCAGAGTAAAAGTCTGCTCAGCATTCCTGACACTCTGCACAAGAGCCTGTTTTAAACACACCTCGCAATGGAAAAAGGCAGCTACCAAAGACATACTTGCTATTTCACATAATTCAATGGTATTTTTCCTCTCCTCTGAACTTCCAGGCCAAAAATCAATGCCATACAAACCTGCTGAACAGGAAGCCTAATTATTCTAACATGTGCAACCAAAGCGATAGGGAGTTTCACAGTAAAACTGATAAGGAGAGACATAAAAGACTAATGAGAAGCCTGCCAGTGCTCCATTACTGGGCTAGCAAAAGTCCCCGTGGAACACCTTTGGTATTGTTCAGTGGAGGCTGGGACGTGGCCAAAAACAACACTCAGAGATGGAAGAAATGAACACACGATGTCTGCAGCTCAACCGCTTAATCCAGGCACTGAAAAAATATTATTTGAAAGAGCATAACCAGCAGAAAAATGCACGATACGGAGCAGAAAGAGCCAATTAAATGTACACAGGTTACTGAGCAGCGAGACCCTTTGTGCCACATTTGCTATTTGAGTAAATTGACAAATGTCTTCTTGACCTGTGCTGCGGTGCAGGTGACTGAAAATAAGGGTCCTTCATTAAGAAGACGTAGTCGTTAGTATTATTCGTGACCAGTGATCAAACAACTGGTCCTGCAGTAATCAGGAATGAAAGACACAGAAAGGCTGATGGTGGCCAGCAGAAGCAGCAGCCCCAGACCAGAGAAGAAAGCACCTAACAATACCACTCTTGCCTATTACTGCTAGGTTTTACAGGTTACCAGTAAGTCATCTTTTGGCCTATAAAAATATGTGCCCTTCCCTAGCAGTGTTTTGTACAAGACAATGCAGGTACATGAGCAGCTTCTCCCAGAAGCAGCATTCCTATTTCCTCTATTTATCCAAAGCCTACTCCTTCACTCAAGAACAGATGCTTCAGGCAGAAATGGCTTGATGCTAGTATCTTTGTTGAGAAAATCATTGCTTTTCTTCAGACAAAATTCTCCATGTGACACATCTGGAGCTGTAGAATTTCCATGATATTCTGTGTATTGTACACACCTCATGTATTCTAGAAATAGATGCCCTGGGGAGACCTATACGCTGGGGGAGGAGAAGGTCTCTGGTTCCAAGACTTACTCTTTTCTGTGTTAACATAATCAGGGAGAGAGCTTGAAACAGCAATTTAAAGAGCCTTACAAGTCAGTAGAATCACACCTTAAACTGGAGTGTAATAGTCTCTTAAAGTACTTTCATTGTAGCAAATTCAGTCACCCTGCAAGGTCAAGCCATTACTTTGGCCCCCAGGTCAGCATATTTGCAAGGAAACTGGAATTGAAATCATCATTGGCATTACTACTCATTTGAGTAGTAACCTCCAGTAGCCAAAGGCAGCCAAAAACCTGATTTTAATGGCAAGCAGCAGAGCACTGCATACATGAAGGATCACCAGGAAGGGAACCAAGAACACCGCCTCAGAAACACGGTCTCCCACCTTTCAGAAAGCTTTACCATTATACCCAATTTATGACCTGGGAAAGAAAACATAGCCTGGAAACACCATCCCCACCTCACACTGAAATACCACCCAACCCCCCTAGGTGTTCCTCGTGCCTAGTAACAAATGTGTATTGTACAGAACTCTACTGTAAACCTCAGTATGCAGACTTCATGGCTTCCTTCCTCCATTTTATACTGTGACACAAAACCAGGTTTTACTGTACAGACTTTACTGCTTCACATTCGAGGGCACATCACAAAAATCACAGTTCCTTCCAAGATCAACAGAAAACAGAACTTTAGCACCTCTGTGAACTTCACCAGCATGACTTCATTTTGTTTGAGTACCAACAGAGCCTCCATTCTTTTTTAATCCCTTTCTGATAACCAAATATTAAAAATCATTTCCCCTATTTATAGTTCCAGACTAAAAAAAAAAAACCCAAACAACTGTAGCTGCACACCCTGTTTCTCAAATCCCCCAGAAGGCATATCATATTTTCATTGCTCATAATATTTAATCAAGTACACTTCATTAGAGACAAGGCTAAAAAGCTCGTCATGCTGCAATTGATTACAAACAAGCCAGTGCCCACATCTGATAAAGACTGACCTAATTGTCCGATTCACCGACATTTCTGCAGGCCAGATTTACTGACATTTTGCATAAATTCAAAGCTGACTGAGCCTCATGACCTTTTATACCTCTGTAATTAGTCTTCTGTGCCTTTACAACCAGAAAAGCAAGTTGTCCTTTTACTCTCCCTAACTCAGCAGACCATATGTAAAGTATAAACTTCACCATCTACTCATCACCTACCAGTCAGAAAAGTACATGGAAAAACAGAAAATACACAAACTGCAACTTTATAAAGTCATGAAATTAAGTCTGGGAAGGCCCTTTTAAGATAAACATGCCAACTATTAAAAGAAGAAACTAAAAAAGCAGGACAAGTTGGTGGACCCAAATTCAATAAACAGCATTTTTATCATGCTTTTCTAAAAAAGACGGTATAAAATAAGGATACTGGCAAAGACAAGCACCATGAAAAAATAGTGGAAAAAGAACAAAACAAACCAGAAACCAAACCCAGTAAGTTTAGTCCCCATCACTAATATCACAGCAGTATGAAAAGTATAATGCAAACAAGGTGATTCTACTCTAGAACGTAACCAAGACTGATAATACAGAGGTTTAATTGCATCCCCTAGAACCTCATTTACGTATATAGTTGGGCTTTGCAACCCAATCCTACAGCTGCAAAAAATACTTATAATTATGAACCTAAATTTTAAAAGGTGGGTCAGGTCAATTCCAGTGAAGTTCTGGATCCAGCTCCCCACTACGGTCTGCAAGACGCAATCTGCGTTCCTCCACGCGAAGTAGAGTCAAGGTCAGTGCACTGACCCACACTTCAAATTCCAGTCTTGGAAAAGAAGGACAGACAACCATTAACAACCAGTGAAGACACAACACTGTTCCCTGCACAGTCTTCCTTCCACCTTGCAAAACCTGAAGGGACGCACATGCTCCAGCAGCAACAGGCTCATGATCCTTTATCCCACTGTCAGCCCTGGAATTTCTCTGCCTACCACACAACTTGTCACTGCAAACAACTGTGAAAATAACATGGTCCCATGGACCATCTTCCCCAGTCTCATGCCCTAACATTTCATGAGACCCTGCACTAGTCAGTCCCTTTAGACTTAGAAACCCGTGCCCAAGAACAAGCTAAAGACTTAATGCGAAGATATTTCAAACCAGAGCAGCACTTCTTTTGCACAGCTCCATCAGGAAGCATACATAATCTGAAAAGCTGCCAGCACTGGGAACCTCATATTCATCAGTGTCAAGAATTCTTCTATTTTTCAAAAAGAGCTGCTAATTTTCATTTTATACGTATTTCTCCAGGAGAAGTTTGGATTTTTTCCTAAGTCAAATTAATCTAAAACCAGCAGGGAAAGTTTATTGAATAGCTCTTTAAATTCAGAATTCTTGATCTGAATTTTAATGCAGAAATACATCTCCTAAATCAAGTCTTTCTCTTTCATTTTTCAGACCATCACATTTCAGTGGTGTTTCCTCTTTGGTCATTTATCATCCACAATTTTCCTTCAGAAAGTTTGGTAACAAGTAGCACGCTTTATAGTATTGATTACAAAATGACTAATGAACTGTGTCAACATGGGAGAGGATAAAAAGATTTCCAATTTGAAGTCCAGCCATTAAATAGAAGTCAAGCTTTGCTATTACACGTTCAATCTCTAACCAACTTTTGACATTTTGACATCCCATGTTGCCATGTGTTACACATTCTGCTTGTTCGATTTGTTCACAAAAATAGAAGCAAAAAAAAAAAAAAAGAAAGACACAATTTAATTGGCTATATACAAGATATTATAAAAAAGAAAAAAAAAAAAGAGCACAGAAATACAGCTTTCTAACCCCTTCCCATGATGCTCACTGTTGGCCCTAATGCCAATGATCAGCACACAGCTACACTTCATCTTCAGTCTGTGGGGATAAAAGCATTTAGAGTGTGTTTGGGCTTATATAGCAACATCTCAGATTTCAAAAATAACCACTGTCATTCAACATGTTACGCATAACCTCTCAACTTGGCTATTTGCAAAGGAGAGAAAACAGCCTCTACTTAATCCGAGAGCAAAACCATACCTGAGAGAATGAATTAGAAAACGAAAATGTTAAGCAGGATCCTTGAGCCACAGAGCTGTTACGCTTTGCTTGGCATCAGGCACTCCTGATACCAGGGAGGGCCTGTGCAAAGGGGACGACAAACTCTCACCTGGCTTCATTCACAGCCCGCTCCTTATGCACACAGAGCTTATCAGCGTGGCTGCAGGTCAGGGTAACTACAAGCCCCACGCTGCAACGCGGCGGGCGCAGCACCCATGGCTCCCATCCTCGTCCTGACGTGTCAGCCAGAGCAGAGTTTCGAGACCCCGGCAGGTCGGACACGTGAGGCCTGGCTAAGAGGATTTTGTACTTTCTTGGTATATGGGACCATTTCTGAAGGGCTCAGATCCACTCGTTAGCTAGATACTGCAGCTCTTGCACAAAAAAGTAGGGGAAGGGGATACCTTAATTCACAAGAACATTTGGGGCTTTTCTTGACTCCTCAGGAATTTTGTTTTTGTTGACTCGATTCCAACATCAGCTGCCTGCTGTAAATACTTATTGGACGCAATACACGGAGTGTAAGTATCTGAGATACAGAGAGTGAAACAGCTGTGCGACACTGCTCCTTCGGAGCAATCATCTCTTTACTCTCTAGGGACAGATCGCTTTGAAGGAAGCCCTGCTAAGAAAGCTGTGACCGAAAAAGATACACTACGCGTTTCATTTATTTCATGCCAGCAATCAAGCAAAACCGGCAACTTTATAACAAGCGCACAGAATTTGTGTCTGCTTTAAGAAAAGCCGACAAATCACGAATGATAAGGCCCACTACACTGGAGCTCCCACTCGGAAAATAACTTCTGTTTACTCAAAACTTTCGCCAGCGGTTCATGCCCGTTTGAGGCCGCTTATACCCAAAAGCGGCGAACTTTCTCTCTCGGGCAGGGGCAAGGCGATGTCTGAGGCGTCGAAGGAACCAGGCCGGAGCCGCCTCGGCGCACCCCTGGGCGGGAGGGCTGAGGGAGCACCGGGAGCCGCCAGCTCCGCGAAGGGAGCCCGGGGGGGTTGGGGCGGCGCTGGCCGGGGCCGAGCGGGCAGCCCACACACACCAACACCGCTCAGGCCCGGCCGGGCCGTCCCGCCCTGTCCGGGCCGCCGTGGGGCCGAGCTGCCTCCGCACGCCCCCCGGAGCGGCACCTCCTCCGCCAGCCTGAGATAAACCTTCCCTCGGGACAGCGGGGACGTCCGCCCGCCCGTCCGCCCGTCCCTCCCTCCAACTCCGGCCGTCACCAAGCGTCCCCTCAGCGCTCCCGCCCCGAGGCGTCCCACCCGCAGCCGGGCAACCACCGCGGGGGGCCGGGTCCGAGCCCGGGGGCGAAACAAAAGGCACCAAATTGAGTGGCAGCCCTCGCCGTCCCGGGGGGAGCGGGGCGGGAAGGTGGTGTGTGAGCCTCCCCGCGGATTACCCTCGGTAATGGGATTACGCGGGGCTGAGCTGTCCGCCGCTTGTCACCGCCCGGGGAGGGGGCGGTGGTGCCGACCGCCGGTTCCCTCACGCCCTCCGGCGCCCCGCGGGCGGCTCCCGCCGCCTGCCCGCAGCCCACGCCGCGGTGCCCGGCGGGCGCCACCCGCTGCCGCTCCCGCCCGGCCCCATTGTTCGCCGTGCCGCCCTTACCGTGCGCGGGGCTGGGGCTGCGCGGGCTCCCGCGGGCTATCCTCGCTGCGGCTGGTGCAGGGACAGTCGCGCTTGGCCGCCGGAGGTCCGAGCCATTAAAAGCTCCGTGGGCAGGAGGAGGAGAAGGCGGCGGCAGGAGTGGTGGTGACGGCGGCGGGGGAAGGAGGAGGACAGCCGGGGGCTCGCAGGAGCAGGGTCGCCATGTCCGGCTTTGCAGCGGGGGGAGCCCACCGGGCCGGGCGCTGAGGAGAAAAGGGACAGGCGGCGGCGGAGCTGGGGGTCCTACTGCCGCCAGCACACCGGGGGAGCGGGAACTGGACGCCGCTCTCCGCGCTGCCGCGGCTGCACCTCCCCTAACCCTGCCCCCTCCCGGAGGGGGAGCCGCCGGCGGGAGGAGGCGGCCGAGAGCCCCCTCCAGCGTTCACAGGCGGTGGCGGCTCTCCATGGCCGCTGCCGGCGGCTGAGGGAGCGGGGTACCCGCCTGGGCGGTGCAGCCCGTCGAGAGGAGGAGGAGCAGCAGCGGCCACCGCCCTGCGGTGCTGGGGATTCCAGGTACCCCGCGGCTCCTACTTCTCCTGCCGGGCACCAGAAGGGGCGAGAGGCGCTGAGGCAGCAGTCAGGGAAGGGTTAAAGCAGCGGCTGCCGCAGCGCCGTTCCCGCCTAACCTGCTATCCCGCGCTGTGGGTTTGGGGCCACCATCCGAGCAGGTGCCCGAAGGTAGGTTGTCCCTTGCTGCCCTTGGGGAGGGAATTGGTTCAGTCGCCAGAACTGCGAGGCTGAGAAACTGGGCGGCTCGTCCGGGAGGAACCAGGACATCGCCTCAAGGGGTCTGTGCAAACCCATTAATAGCCCGGCTTCTCTGATTCAGGTGGAGGCTGCAGGACTCCACAGCGAACAGATCGATGCTTGATTTACCAAGAGATATCCATTCCTCCACGCTCATCACACCCAAAGTGCTTGCCTGAGGCACAGAGAAACCAAAGGACTAGGTGTATGGGTAGTGCATGCACTTTATGGTTACTACTTAGATCTAGATTTTCTTCCTCGTTAAACAACCACATACCTGTAAAATTTATCAGGTAGTAGCAATCTGGGCTTCAAGGGCAATCTCTCCAAACAATCTCCACTGCAGTATGTAAGCAGAAAGGAGACTGGGGCTGGGGGTGTGCCTTTTCCAGAGACCCTGTACCTCCCCTCAGAGAAGGCACGGGGGTGTAGCTTGAAGGCTGTCACATCCCTGGGAGACCAGCATAGTTATCTGCATACAGCGGCTCTTAAAACACCGCTAAGCATTTGCATAACTTAAGTGTTAGGGTGTGCATTCCTTTGAGTCTTTTCCAGCCTTTTACCCGTTTGTTTTTTTCAGGAAGAAGACAGGGTGGTACACACAGGTGAGTGGTGCAGAGAAGACACCTCAAATCTTTGAGGTTCTCTTGGTGACCCAGAAGGGAGCAGCAAACTAAGCATGTATTTAAAGTAACCCCTCTGAGTAGCTATCATTTAAAGAGCATCTGAGGACCCCACCTAGCATCTCTGTATTTAATCACTGGAGGAAACAGAATTACATGTGAATGCTGTAACTACTTTTTTTTTTTTTTCTTTCATCTAAGCCTTGGCTTCACTTAGTCTCAAAAAGACAAATTCCTTTGCTGTCATCAGCAGCACCTCTTTGCACAAACACCTCGCTACCAATATCTCAGCGCATATGCCAACCAACCTTGTGAGATCAAGAGAACTTATCTCTGCACAGCCCTGTAACCTGAACCGAAGTACACGTGTTACTGACTGAAGGCTGCAAATTGCCTTTAGCTGTCAATACTTCCTAAGATAATAAGTATTGTTACTTTTCCTCAGACTTCTTCCCCACAAAATACGTGGTCTGCCTGTACAAGACCAAGAAGGAAGATTAGGTTCTCATTCTGATAATATAGAATAGAATTAAGATAGAATAGAATATTGCAGTTGGAAAGGAGCTACAATGACCATATAGTCCAACTGCCTGACCACGGGTAATAACACTGACATACGAAACAAGATTGCCTTTTCCCAAATGCTTATTTTGCCGGCAGCTTTAACTCTGACTTTAAGGTGCAATTAGGGTTAGTGCAGCACTGCAAGGGTCAGTTGTAGCATTTAGAATTTCCTGGTGCTTTTTTATGTTGACTTCCAGATCACTAATGCCTCATTCACATGTAACAAAAGAGTTGTTGTAATCTACATCAGATGGGTGAGGTCATCTCCAATGCCTTCCAAGTCTGAGTGACCTTGAGACATTTCTCAGTACTAAACAGTAGTAACAGGTTGCCCTGCAGCTACTGGTCGTTTATTACTGAGCTCCAAAAAGCAACAGTGAAATACTGCCTTGAATGGTATACTTACTGAAGCATCTAAGATGGTATGTTGGTAATTTCTCCAAGAGCCATGGGCAAGCTAGCATGTGTTTGTTTAGTTAACTCTTTGATTCTTGGGTCTTCCGAAGGTATCAAGGACAACTAGGAACTGGCATCTAAATAGACTTCTTTACTTCTTGATGTTTATCTACTTAGTCATAAAGTTATCTTTCACCCATCCATTTCACCTGATGCTCTCTGCATTCTTAAGTAGCAATTTTTCTTTAGAATATATTTCTCTTATGTAAATTAAAAATAGCAGCAATTCTCACTTTTCTGATATGATTGCTAAGACAAGCACTCATCACTGCTGTTAGCTTCCTGTAGTACGTAGGATTACATTTCCCCCTGTTGAATGAGATACGGGATTTGCTGGGATTTGTGAGCAAAAGAATTTGAGAGAAGAGCATTTGTTTTTATAAAGTCATGGAAATTAGAAAAATGACCCTAGTTAGTTCATATTTCCGATAGAAAACAGATAAGCTTTGTCTGTGCCCACTGGCAAAGAAGAGCTGGAACTGGATTTCAGATTGAGCAAAACCAAGCTGGCATGATCATTCATTCCTGCCTGACCTGATAAGGGGGAACCCAAGGAAAGGAAAGAAAGGAGACAAATATGATAAAAGGGTTCTGTCATCCTGAAAGACTGCCTCGCTGTGCCTTCTGCCTTGTTCCCTGTTAGGAGAGAGCGACAGCTATGATGGAATGCAAACATGGATCTCTGGAAAGCCTTCACTTTTGCAGCTCTCACACTGTGGAATGGATGATGTGCTGTTATTTTTTCACTGACATTTTTGTTGCGAGGTTTTAGAAGGTATGCATGCTTGTGGGCAGCTGTGGCAGAGTACCTGCAAATCTGCATTTTCACCTGCCATGTGGTAACTTCTATGCCTATCTGCGTGATTCGTCAAACTTAATTACTGGATTCAAAACCCAAGCATGTAGATTAAGTTCTTTGGTCTGGTTTACACTAGGGTCAGACTAAGTTCTTCAGAGGTACTTCTGGACTTAAAAATCAATGCCTCTTTTGTAAACTACTTTAAAATATGTGTTGAGTTCAAATGTTTTTCTGTGCTTTATTACAGTGAGAAGCTAAGGTGCTGCCCTAATCTAAATCTCTATTTTTCAGCTCTGTCTTTTGTCTAGTTATTCTTTTTCATAAAACATTCCACAGATGTTTTCCTGGAGCCTGAACTTTTGTTTCAAAGACCCTTTCAGCAAATATTTTCCTGATAGATTTATCAGTGTGTTCTTGTATAAATGTGGTTTAGGACTCAGTCTTGAAAACCTATGGCATTTGATTAGTCAATTTTAGGCTCTTTCTCATATGTCTTCATGTTACCTTGTGTTAATTTATCTGGTTTTCCTATTTTCAGTGCAAGAGCATAACAGAACTATCCATCCATTTTTTTTTCAGGATCATTTCACTATTATTTTTATTACAAGTTTTGTAGCACACATGCATCTCGCCAATTCAGTGGCTATTTTTTGCAATATATTTTTACCCATGTGTTCCCAAAATATTATTGCAGTCTTCAGTTGTGAATATTATCCTACCACTAGCTCTTCTGGTAAGGTTACTAATGTTGAACTAAAGTGTCTTTCTTGCTCCCACATCAGAATGCAATGTCAAACTATAGATAGAAGCTGTGGTAATTAACAATTTTTATAATCATAGACTGGTTTATTTTGGAAGAGACCTTGAAGACCATCTGCTTCCAATGCCCCTGCCATGGGCAGGGACACCTTCCACTAGAGCAGGTTACTCCAAGCCCCATCCAACCTGGCCTTGAACACTGCCAGGGATGGGGCAGCCACAGCTTCTCTGGGCAACC
>JBCJKH010024788.1:31628-59705 GCA_039877255.1 Loriculus beryllinus | reverse complement strand
GTTTGAAAGAGAAAGGTGCACTTAAACCTCACCTTTTGGGGCAGAACTCCCAGCATTCTTCCAGCTCGTTCTTTTTTGGGTTTTTTTTTTTTTTTTTTTTTGTCCTTTTGGACAGAACAAACTATTTATTTGTTAAGAAAAAAGGTGATACTTTTCGGGAGGACAGTGTGACTAAATTAATGAAATTATTATAAGGCCATTTAACACTGCAATGAAGAAGAATCATTTAAGTACCTGGATAAATATAAGTACACATGGTTCTAAACCAGAGAAAAATGCCATTTCTGCAGCCCCTCAGAACTTATACCAGGAGTAAACACAGCTGAAAAGAGTCCCCTTGCAATTATGAAAATGAGAAGAATATGGATGGTTAAACATGGCTTCTAGCATTATCAATCTTAAGGATTCTCATGAAATTCCATGATTTCCCTCTTGTTCTCTTCTTTTCTCCTTCCCCCCCGCCAATATTTTTTCTGTGACTTCCTGCACGGGAATACATCTGGAACATATCAGTGTGTCTGAATAAATCCTGGGAAAATCCCCACTTTAAAGTGATGGTGGGGGATCCTTATCCAGTGCTCTGTCATATTCAAGATCTCCCATGGGTCCTTTCTAACTTTGTGCTGGATGATAAACATTTTGCCTTAATAATGGCCAGTTACAGCAGGTAGCTCAATTACTGTCTTCTCCATTGTCATGCTCTTCTGTTCTAATTTTTACAACACCTAAATCTGGCTGGAGGGGGCAACCATAAAACATGTCAAAGCAAACATCAATCCAGCATGTGAGTTTGCTATTTCAGAATGCAGCCCCTGAATTTAGCCCATTCCTAAATGTCAGACCAGAAGCTGGGTCTTCTAAGTGGCAATTTATTTGCTTCTCGCATGAGAAATACAGCACAGTGAAGAGAAACAAGCCCATCTATTTTCTATCTGGGTTTAATATCATTAATTACATTCCTTCTTCAAAAGGCATCTGTGAAACTTTCTGCTCAGAAAGTGAAAGTTATTAAATAATTTACGGACACAATATTTCACTGTAGAAAGCTTAGCAGGATCTGCGTATTTTACATTTAATAAAATCAAATAACCAAATGACTAGAGACTTGAAAAGCATTTATTTTTCTGCTTATCTTTTATCTACTGTGTTTGTCGTCCTCAGAAACAAAATTCCAAAAATGAAAGCAAAATGACTGCTCTTAAAAGCAGAATTTAGACTGAAAACATACAAAGCATGATTTATTTATAGTGATAAGAAAAGTAATTTACAGTATCACAGTCTACTTTCTGCTATAGTCTACTTTCAAATCAGGAAGGCACATTCTCTTTAAAGCTCAGGTAGATCAAGTGCATACTCCCATCAGCTTCCATCAACTTGCTGACAATGACACACTGAGCTCTTGGCCCTGCTCTTCCCCTGCAAACACATTAGGCAGTCTATCACTGTCAACACTCCTATTCAACCTGTTCTCTACCTGTAGCAACTTGGGCTTTGAGCTTTAAGTGTAAGTGAGGAATACTGTCCTATCCTGTGTCCTACGTCCTGATGCTGCAAGATGTACAGGGAACAGATTTTGCTTAGTCTCTTCATTTTCTGAGATACAGGGTACAGGCAAAGAGTTTTTCTCATGCCTGATTTTTTCCACCTAACATAATCATCCATAATTCATTATCACTGCTTCCAATTAGATAATTTTCCCACTTCACTCAAGAGAGGAAATTCCCTTATGTTTGTTGTCACTAGTATTTTTTTCTGTTTCCTCAGTTACTGGTCTGTATGTCATGTGAGCCTGGCATTCCCTTCAGCATTATGGTGTTCCATAATCTTTCAGTTTATTGTATGGTTTTCTACTTTATAAATATTTTAAATATGAGGTTCACTATTTGCTCTGACAATGAAACACAGAAAACAATAGGTTTTGGTTTATCAGTAATCTTTAGGACACATTTCTCCTTTAAAAATATCTTAATTTTCTGTAGTGATCATTTGCTATTTGCAACAGAAGAGAAAAAGAAAAAGAAAAATAATCTTATTAAATATTAGGTTTCAAAATGAACAGGAGCTTAAAATATAACTGGATTGGAGTCACTCTGCTGAAATAGGACAGGCTTAACCAGAATAGTTCCCAGAAAACATCTTAAAGCAACCAGGAGTTTTAATAATAGTCTATACTAAATTTATCCAGCTCTTCATAATAAAGATGCCTATCATCTCATGCTTTTAAATCTGAAATGCATTCTTTTCTTTGATGTTGCCAGTCGCTTCACCACTGCCTATTTAGTTCGTTCCCTCCACGGTCTCTGCAGTTGTTGACAACACTGGGCATTGCACATCTGTAATGTGCCCTATCTCCCTCTGGCACTGGGGAGGAAATCTTAAACCCTAGTTCCTGATGTAAGATCTCCTCCTAAAGAGGCAGATCAGTAACAAAGGAGCTGCAGTGCTCGTAAAACTGCCCTAATATTAAAGTGGTTTAATCTTCTACTAGGGAAAGCCAGAGTCCCACTGCATGGCGTTACTTTCTACTGCACTTTGATCCATTGTGTAACTCACTGAAATTCAGGATTTCAGATTTGCCACATTTGAATACATGAAAAATCCACTAGCTCCTTCAAAATGGTGCAGAGAAAAAAGTGATAGAACATTTTATCATGTATTTCTCCTTTGTCTTTTACAATCCAGGTAACAACAGTGCCAAGATAATGAAGTAATTCTCCTTCTGAGGCCCCAAAATGAGCATCTACATGAATGTTAGCACTGAGATATGTTTTATATGAAGTGATTCCTGTTCTAGTTGATCCCGTACAACCTGGGTGAAGAATCACTTATAAAGCCCCATGGATACAAATCAGAATCTCCTCACTGTGTATGAAGAAAACTGGGGAGAAGAAAAGGAGGAATGCTATAATGAAGGACGTGTACAAATGGCCAAGTGAAGCCTGATCAAGCACGGGGTGTCTGACAGGAGGTGCAGTCAGGGAGCCTGAGGGAAAGAGTACAAGAAATGGGACAAATGTAGAGCAATCCTTCCTCTAACCAACACTCCCAGCTTCTGACAGCTGACCATTTATGGACTTCTTAAGCAACTATGTCCCACCAGACCATGCTACTCAAAGTCCTGTCCAGCCTGGCCTTTAACACTGCCAGGGATGGGGCAGCCACAGCTCCTCTGGGCAACCTGTTGTCACTTTCTCCAGCCCGAAGGCCCCTAACCCCTTTTGTTACACCTCAGCCGGCTGCACTGTGTACTTCTTACACTTCTGACCTCTTTCTCCACCTTTCCAGTTCTGCTACATCCCTTTTCTGCTACTGCATCAGGACTGCATTTGAGGTCCAGGCAGAGGGGCACACACGGTTGCACAGAGCAGCCCTGGCAGTGGCAATTGCAGCGCCTGCAGCTCCACTCCCTCCTCAGGAAGGAAGAGGAATTTTTCCAGGGAAGAACAGCCTAGAGTCATTCAGCATTGCCCTTTTTCCAACCAAAGCCATCAATCTCTTCTACTATAGCTAGAGTAACACCAGAGAAATTTAGAATTTTGAGGAAAATTAATTACGATGTTTTAGATGACCCGATAGAACCTTGCTTGTGCTTTCGAAGTTAGAGATGGTATTTCAGCATACGGGCAAGAGAATATAATTTAAGTGTCCAGGTCTCTCAGTTTAGACACAAACTCCCATTGTTTTGTTGTCAAGAAGTTAATTTGCATTTTCTTTGTTGTGTTCATAAGAAAAAACATTAGCAGCTGTGTCAAAGAAATAAAATAGACCTACAGAACACAGCATCCAAAACCAGACCCTCTTTTCTCTAGCACTGGAAGGGACTTGGGTTACAGCAGGACAAACACTAAAGACAACGTGGCTGAAAAGTTAAGCAGTACAAAGATGATCTCCTGCACTCATGTGAGGAGCTGTTAATTGTTTATTTAGAAAATAGGAGTGGCAGTGTGCAACTGCTCAGAGTTCTGGTGTATGCTCAAGAGTGATGAGAGGAGTCCAACTCCAGCAGCACGGAGGCTTGGGCTAGGCCATTTTATATATAGCTTGTTTGGGTTGTGGGTTTTGTTTGCTTGGTTTCTTTTCCCTAAGGGTGATATATATTATGTGACAAGATATTAATAGCAATGAGGGCTTCTCAGATTTCATATCCTTCCTCCCCCCACAATTAACCCTTTGTAACTTTCCACTTGAACTGTATTTTCTTATCACACTCTGCCACTTCCAGCAATGTCTAAAGCTTTTATTCATTTCAAGGGTAGAAATTCTTACTTTTTGATGTTAATGCAGAGCCTCAGGAACTCACACACATGTTGGATCTGCCATTCCTTTTCTTTTGTTCCCAGAGACTCACAGTCAACTCAAAGAAACTCATTTGCCTCTTATCCCATGGATGAGGAGAGGTAGCAGGTTCCAGAGTCTGCCTCTATAGCAGCAAGGAGAAAGTTGCTGTGGCTGTCTCATTCGACAGTGAGATGCTTATTTATGGGCATATTTATTATTCACACTGTTCAGTGATGGGAGAAGCAGGGATAGGGATAAGACCTGGTTAAACCTGTATTGATTTAACACTCCCTCTTTGTTTTCTTTCTCTGGGTTGCAGCAGGCAGTTCTTGAGACAAACTACCTGCTCTGTGCACAAGGTTCCGGTAAACAGAAGTTACAGTTTAACACTGGCTAAGAGACTGCAAAGGAGCAACCTTCCTCACTGCTAGAGCATGGCCTTCCAATACTCAATTGTACCGTCTCCATCTACTGGCCGGAGGAAACTTCAGCTGGAGCACAGACCTGGTGATCCACACCTCCACACTGCAGACAAAACCTGGCAATTCTGGGGTTGGTTTTTAGGGTTGGTTTGTGATTTTTTCCCAGGAATACCAACTCCTAAACAGAAAAAAACCCTCTACGGTAAAAATATCTCTTGCCATTTTATTCTCAGATATTTTAAAATGGTGGTGGTGCACGATTTTACTTCAAGTCCTTCAGGCAAGGTTCAATTCCCAATTCAAGATCCCGTGTTACAATCATGTTTTTCACTGATCTGCACCCAAAACGTGACTTTTACTCCGGGCTTTTTTTTTGGTTGGAAGATTAACATAAGTTTTTAAGGTAGGATACGCATTGTATATTTAACCTTTTAATTCATTTATATTAAACCTTACCACAGCAAGATAGAATTTGATATAATCCTATCTTGTTAATAGCATTAACAAAATGTTATTAAACAACATTTTGTTGCCAGCACATAGTACACAAAAAAACATACTTCAGATATATTTAAAAGATAACTGTTGCTAATTAGGAAAAAGCCAGTCACACATTTAATGCAAAAATAGTAAGCTGATGAAATCCCCTTTCTTTTCTTCTTTCCTCCTTCCCCACCTGCAGAGGACACCAACCATCTGCAAAAGGTAGCAAGCAGTGGCAGTGGTGTTGGCAAAATGAGGAACAAGTAATCTCAGCAAAACTGGCTGAAGTTGAACTTGCAGTTCCATTCAGTCACCCCTAACTCTGGAATGCTTCCCTATTCACCCCAAGAACATCTGTGAACATGCATGCTTCCCACTTTTCAGGAAGAAAATTCCAAAATTCCATTATTCCAGCAACCATCTGGTGCCTCAGGAGAGCTTTGAGCCCTCTGCTAGCAGCAACACGACATCCTTCAAAAAAAAACCAAACCCCTTAAGGCATTCACTACTTACTGTTACATTTTCACTCTCCATTGCTAAATAAGTGAAACACAGCTACAAATACTTGTGTGTACCTAGTGTTACATTAGCTCAAGTTATTCTTAAACCAAGCGTGGTACCAATCCTAAACTGAAAAGACATTTAGATGCCAGAGTTTAGCAGCTGCAGAAACTCCCTGCACCTGAAGTGAGGTCATGGGCAGCCTCTGGAGTGGGAAAGCAGTCATAAAAAACAGAAGTTACTTGAACATACTAGGTCTGACCTTACCTTCTTGGAAACATACAGGGGAAATCACATCACTGGTGCAAACCAGAACGGTAGGAAAGAATCTCACAGACATCATAGAAACAGTCTTCTTGGAGCAGAAATGGCCATTCCTTGTCTCTGAACCGGAGAGGTGAATTTCACCCAACTCCAGCATTGCAAAAGCACTCAGAAGTCATCATCCCAGGCTTCCACTCCCAGGCTGATTTTCTTGACAGACTCAGAATAGCTGAGAGGCTATTTGTTTTCTTCTCCACCAGATAATTAGAAAGATCAGAGTGAATTCTACAAGCAAGATCTGTGAACTCGTAAAGACCAAATATTTGAGCCTCATGGGCTATGAAGGAACAAGACACTGCCTTTGAAAAGCAAATACTCTGATACTGAAAAGTATTCTAAAACTCAAGGGACAAACTCAGCTCTCTACTGGAAAACAAACCATACTGTTACTGAGCTTAGCATTTTGTATTCAAAGATACAAACCATGCAGCTTTCTCATGTCTTGAATGGGTCTCCAGACCTCACATCCTTCCTGCCTCAGAAAAGATGCTGTAAAAACCTAGATTTACGGCTTCTAGGGCTACAGCAGTGGGTAGTGTCTTTTGAATGAGGCTCTTGTGACAGAGGAAGTTAATTCAGTAGTGGCACAGAGGCACAAACTTGTTATCATACCTGTTAACAGCATGTTAATAGTATGTTAGCCTGAGCCCAACATAACCCAGCCAGAAATCTAACTTGACGACAAATGGAGGTATCTATGGAGGTAGCTCACACTCTCCAGAAACGGGACCAAGCACGCCTCTAAGTGGCGGTTAAATAGCAAGTAATTTACCTGTCAGTGAGGAACACCTCAAGAACTGCCAAAATCTCCTGAGGAGCTGATATAAGGAGGAAGCAGCAGGGCTGAACTACTTTTACAGAATGGATTTTTGTTTTAATTGAACAATTCTAGGAGCAGGAGGAGAAAAACAGATACCAGGAAATCCAAGTGTTCATGAGTAGTTACATTACAGAACAACAACTGAGGCTATTAGTAAGCCATTGCACTGCCAGTAACAAACACCATCACAAGAACCAACCACCTGAGATACCAGCAATTTCTATCAGCACCAACTCACACAGTAGTTGTCTTTGGTCTCAAACACTTCCTTAAATGACAAAACATATCATCATCACCCATTTCCCTTCACTGAACGGGGCTGCAGACAACTATTTATGTACAAACTTCATGACAGATACCCAGTATCAGGTGAGATGAATCCCATTACTTTTATCCAGTACTAAGCCCACACCTCTGAAGTCTCAGCAGAGGTTAAGCTGTCCCAAGAGATGTTCTTTCTTGAAGCAATACAAATATCTCCATGATACTCAGAAAAGGGAAAAGACCTTTACTGGAAAGAAACTTAGATCCTAATGCATTTCTTAGAATTTAAGAGACTGTCAAGCCCCATACAAGTACAATTGACAAAGCTAGCAGAATAAGAGTGGACCGAATGATTAAATAACAAAGGCCAAGGCTGATCCCCAAAGATGCACAGTAAAATACTTACAGGTATAACAAAATGTGGGGTGGCATTCTTTTTAATAACGCTCTCATCGTACTTAGAAGACTCAGTGTGTGTATTCACACCTATGAATACCACAAAGGCAAAACTAAAGCTCTAGTTCAAGAGCCCAGGGGAGCCTAGCACATACATACATACATACAGAGCCCTTAGGAAATTCACCTTCCTTCTTTCATCAAAAATCCCAACTGAGCAACACATCTTACTCTCACGCATGTTCTCCACACGTGAGACTGAAGATTCTACATGTGTGGAGAACAACAGACATTCGGCATAACAACCATTCTATGCTGTGGAATAACAGCCTTTGCACTCAGCATTACTTTGAAGTCTCTGCAGAGACAAAGCGATGACAGAATGCAAGAGCTCTACATAAAACCAGTGTCAAAACCATGAAGTCTGCACGTCACTTCCTTGCAGATTCTCAGGGAGATCCTGTAGACAAAGCCAGGCAGAGGAAACTGGACATTTATCTGCATATTTTTGTATCTCTCACAACCAACCCAGAACTGCAAACAAAACACAAGTAGTTTCACCTTCAAAATGATACAAACAGGTGAGAGTCTAGACGGGAACTCACTTAGGCTTCAGGAAATGAGGCGCTTTGGAAAACGATGCTTGTGAATGCTGGTTACTACTGCATGCTTAAATAAGCAAATATAACTGCAATGCTAGAACACTGAGGTTTTCTAGTTGTGTTTCATGTTACAAACTACAACTTCAAACACTTTTGTGTGGATGACTGGGTGGATTTGGTACCTCTTTGTTCAGCCAAGGCAGAGCACTCCTCTCGTTCGTTGTGCTTTTTACACAAGATTAGGTCCATCTATCACCTAACACCATGGTGGAGCATTTTGATAAAGCATGGTTGGAGCTATACCCAGGAAAAGTGGTCAATAAAAATCACAGAATGGTTTGGGTTGGAAGGGACCTTAAAGCTCACCCAGTTCCACCCCCCTGCCATGGGCAGGGACACCTTCCACTAGAGCAGCTTGCTCCAAGCCCTGGTCAATAGATGAACATTGTACCCCTTCAGCACATGCTACATGTCCACACATTGCTGGCAGAGCTACATGGATTCAGTTGTTGTAAGTCTGTGCCTGTTCTGTGCTCCGAAGAGGAGCTTTTGGGCAGTAGCTGTAGCTGGTTGTGCTGTTTTCCTTGTAAGCAAACAGGAGGAAGCCAGGAGGCCTTGGCTGTGAGCTGCTGCCCACACTCCCCTGCCTTTAGGAGGCCAGGAGCAAGGCTTTGGGATGAGGCCCGTGCTTTTGTTCTGGTGGCATTTCCCACTTTTGCCTGAGCTGGGCGCTGGCCTCTGGGCAAACCTGTTCAGCTGCAGGTCCACATCTTAACCTCTGCCTTTATTCCTTTGCAAGATGTGATGCAGTGGTGAGCGCTGCCTTGTGCATAGCAAATAGAACTTGTTTGAGCCCAGTGGTTCTTGTCAGGTTTATGATCAGGGGATTTCTGGTTTCCAGTTGGGATGCTGTTGCTTGACATGATGTTAAACTCTCCCTGCTTTTTCTAAGTGACTGTTAGAAGGGGCAGCCCCCAGTGCATCGCGAGCCCTTTGAAAGGTTTCAGTGCGATGCTGACAGTAAGTCAGGCTGCTTTATTCCCCTTCTGTGGAGCTTTTCTTGTTTTAAGGGCTGGATGTTGAGCTTTTCACTTTGCTGCTTGTCACAAGGCATGCATTATTTAAGCACCTTCTCTTTGTTTTAGCAGCTTGAAACAAGGCAGGAATTCACCTTGCTCGCAGGCTACCAGCAGACACGTTTGCTGCCCCCAGGCAGAAAGTAGGAGTTGGTGCTCTTCTGTCAACGTAGGTGAGCAGCAGTGGTGTTGCTGTATGGGGAGAGGCTAAAACACACAATGATTTGATGTTGCTGACATCTCTTTTAAATTGCTCTTTCCTTTTTCTCCCCCCATTCGGTTGGGATTTCAGTTCCTACCTTCCCTGCAGTGCTTTCTGTCTACTCCTGTTGCCTTGAGCTAGAGCTAGAAAAGAGCACTTTGAATCTAATCCCATTTTGGGGATGTGGGAGTTCAAGATCTCAAATACTATAAGTAGGGGGGAAAAATACACTACAGTGTGTCTAGGAGGGGGGTCTCCCCTCAACTGTCACTTCAGATTCCAGCTCCATCAGAAGATGCTCATTGCAGCACGAATGTGAGGTGGAAGGAGCAGATTTGAGTTCTGCTCCAATTACTGCAGTCCAGAAACGCCTGCATATACCAGGAGTTTAAATATATTCATAGTACTGATGCTTGCTATTTTTAGGTTAGGCTAAAAATACGCAATGTGGGCTTTGCATGGATTTTGAAGGGGGTTTGGAAATCCTTGTGAGGCATCCCTGTCCATGGCAGGGGATTGGAATGAGATGAACTTAAGGTCCTTTCCATCCCAAACCATTCTGTGTGCACCTGAGACCTGCTCCACCTCTTACAGCTGATCCATCAGCTTTTAGCAGTGGTTGGGAGCAGCGATTTTGTGACTTACATTTTGGCACCGGTGAGAAGCTTGTTTGGGAAGAATGTGTGACTTCAGTTGTAGGTCTGAGATGTGGTTCAGGGAACAGTTACACACACAAGTCCCTGATGGCCTCTGATCTTCCCGTTAGCTGTTCCGTTAATGGATTCTTCTCTCAAGTTGCTGTAGGAAAAACCTTAATGGAGAGGATTTTACAGCCTGGGCAGTGAAACAACTTGGATGTGCAGCATCGTGGATACATGGAGTAATGTGGAACACAGAGGGGAGCTTTGGGGGTCTTCACTGCACTGTCAGTGGGTGCCTTTGAAACTGTGACAAGAGCTTTGTGTCCCCTGGGTGCTGTATAGGGATTCGAGTCCCTAATCCAGCTTGTGCTGTAAAGCAGATGGGAGCCTTTAAGGAAAAGGGAAAACCAGCAGCAACAAAGCAAAGTGTCTGCCTGCAGCCTGGTCTTTTAAAGCAATTCTAGTATCCTGTCCTTGACTGTATTGCACAGAAAGCTGGTGGGCATGTTAGAGCTTGGTTACTTATACATAGCTTTATTCTTCACCTATAAATAGGCACTGAAATCACTGAGGTAGTGTGGAATAGCTTCTTCCCATCTGTCTTGCTTTCTTGCTCTGTTGTTTATGTGGGCAAAGACCTGGCTTTGATCTTGTTACTTCACATTCTTGGCAGCCTAGTGCTAGAAACATGAACAAACTTCTTATTCATGCCACTGCATGGAACTGGCCCATGCTCACAGATAGTTGTTTAAACTAGAGCTCTGTACTGTGTTATTGACAAAATGAATTGCTAGCTCTCTTTGGAAGCTTGGCTTTTCCCCTCAAAGCAGTGCTTTATTGAGCTGCTTGGGTTCTTCTGCAGTCTGTTTTGGAATAGAGAAGTGGTGTATTGCCAGTTCTTTCCAGCCTTGGCTTTTTTATTGTTGTTGCCTTGACTGTGTATTACAGTTAATGCTATTTATTCCTGCTTTTAAACCACCATGGGTCTTCTGGTAGTGTGTGTGCTTGCATCTTGTACAGGGGCACAGACACGCTGTTAGCCCAAATCTCATTTCCTGTGCCTTTTCTTGATGCACAAGGTTGAAGTGTTCGAGTTCCTGTCTACAGGAGCCAGCATTGTCTATGGAGAATATGGCTTTAACCTCAGCTTTGTGGCTTATCCCTTGTTCTTGGATGTGAACAGCTCAGGCTTTTAGTTGGAGAAAGCACTATTTGGAAGAAGGCTTCTTGGTGACTGTGCTGAGCACTTGTGGTGTCAGCTCACTCACACATACCCACATCCCCTGCTGCTAACACCCTGCATGTCACTGCAGGAGAGGAATATCCAAGCCACTTAGCTTTGCACAGAGCAAATCCAAGCAGACATCTGTCTAGCCGCTGTCTGTACCACTTGACGCTACAAAAGATGATTTGTGGCTTCCATGAGCATCCTTGTTCCTTCACAGCCAGTTTTGGAATGATCCTTCTCTTTTTGCCTGCCAAGAGGTTCCTTGGTTGAGCAGGAGGCTGAGAAAGGTGGGTGATAGCAATGCAGGGGCTATTGGTTATTGCAAGGGGTGGTTTTGTAGGACCAACCTGCTGAGAAGCAGAAGTGGTTGGCGTGGGTACAAGAGGCCTGAGTGCCTCTCCTGGCCCTGCTGCCAGCCCACTCAGTGGCCTTGGCCATGCTGGTCCTTTCTGTGCTTTCATTTCTCCATCTTTTAGATGGCAAGAAGCACACTGATCTTGTTTTCTGAAGTGCTGAGAGGGCTAAGGGTGGAAAGATGCTGTGCAGGACTAGGTGGTAGCTGAACTCCTTTGAAGAATGAGTTCACAGGGCTTTTATACCAAGTTTAGTGTAAGGTGTCCCTGCCCATGGCAGGGGGGTTGGAACTAGATGATCTTAAGGTCCTTTCCAACCCTAACTATTCTATGATTCTAAGTATACTGACAGTGATGCAGCTACTGAACTGCAGCTCCAGCTCTTGTCTGCACTGATGAGAATGATGCTTCCATGCCTTTCTAGCAAACAAAGGTTGATTTCTCCTTGCTTATAAAGCAGAAGCTGAAGAACCCAGTGGAAACACTCCCAAAAGCTTGCTTTTGGAACATGTTTGAGGCATTATTATGCCCATGATTCTCTTGTGCTTACTAGGGTGTGCTACTGAGGTTACAAGGCTCAAATATATAGGAGTAGTTGCATATTTGTAGTAATGCTGGTTAAAAAGGCCTTTGCAGTTCCTTTACCCCAATGTCTTGCTCAAATGTGGACTGTTCACCAGGTGAATGGGGCTGTTTGTAGCCTTGGAAACCTTTATGGTGGAAGTTCTCCTTGGAGAAGGCTGGTTCAGCACTGCACCGTGCTGCTGGCACCTTTTATGTGTGTGTGTTAAGCAAGTGTCCTGCCCTGAAATGGAGACAAAGCTGCCTCCATCTGTCAGCTTAAATCTCCCCTCTGTCAGCTTAAAGCCATTCCCTCTCATCATGTCATTACAGGCCCTTGTAAAAAGCCCCTCTCCAGTTATAGGCCCCTTTAGCATTCCTTTGGAAGACTGTTATAAAGTCTCCCCTTAAGGAGCCTTCTGTTCTCCAGGCTGAACAAGCCCAACTCTCTCAGCCTGGCTCCAGAGCAGAGGTGCTATTTGTGGCAAGGAAGTGTGCTCTGCAGATGTGTTTTGTGCCTGCACTGTGAACAAATCACACACTTCTACACTGCCCTGCCAGGGCTGCAGCTCCCTTCTCACGTGCCAACAGCATGGGCGTCATGGTAGGGAGCTCAAAGCATCTCTGGTCCCTCTGAAGTTGTGCCTCAGCCTGGCAGCACACAAGGGAGTTGAAGGAGTGATGCTGATGTCTCCATCTCAGCAGTGGTCAGCACTTCATGGTCCTGCTCCTCAGCAGCAGAACTGTCAAATCTGACCCATAATAATGGCTGTTCACCTCAGTGCTGGTGTTTCTGCAACACTTGTGCATGGTAGGAGTTCAAGGGGATGGTTGTAATGACATCAATTGGTACATCCGAGATGCAGGCTTATGTGGAGCTGCCCTGTGGCAGCTCAGGCAAGTGGCTTTTGCTCTTCAGTGTTAGATGGTGGCAGAAGTACCGCTATGTGAGATGATGCATCAGGGTTTTGACTTCTTGGAAACAGGAGATGCACATCTGGGGAGGGCTGGAGTGCTGGCTGGACAGAATTGCATTTCCCCATCCACCCCTTTGTGTGATGATTGCATAGCTACAAGCATCTTTGTGTCTTCTCCAGAGAGGCTTCTTGGGCCTGGTTGCGCTCCTCAATTGGCTGTCTTAACTGTGAGGACAGGAAATAACAGAAGCATGTCACTTTTAGAGGTGGCACAGGAAAATACCTCTATGGAGAAGCTGTGCATGGGGAGCCAGGAGAACCCCCAAAGTTTTGGCACTTTAGGCTTGGGAAAGCCGGGTTAGGATGCTGCTGAGTTTGCCTTACACCCTTCTGGCTTTACTTTGTCTTGTAGTTCCTCGCGTGAGCCTGACTGTGCCTGAACACTGACACTTCTGAGTAGAGCTCCTTAAAATGGCAGAAGGAGATGGAAATGAAGAAGCCATTAACTTGAGCAGCTTCCAGAGTCGCAGAGGGAAAGGTGAGTCCTGGTTTGTGTGTATTCCTGAAGTGCTCTTTGTGAAAACTCTGCTTACAAGCGGCAGGGTTCCTCGATGTTAAACTGGGAAGAGTGCTGTTAAGGGGAAGCTGCTGGTGGTCTGTTTTGCCGTGTCAGTCGCTGCTCTGTTACGCTTCCTTCACAGCCACCCACTGAAAAGTCTTTCCTTTCGTGCAGACATGCCAAATATTTGGCTCTTGCCTTTCTCATGTTGTACTGCCTCAAGGCAGATTACGAACTTCTTGGGAACACCGTGTAGAGATGAGGGGCTTCTGGTGTTCCACCCTTCTGAGGACCTCAGAGGAGAGAGGCTGGCTCTGCATTCCTATCCACGTCGGGCTGTGTGGGTTGGCACCCGTTCCTCCAAGAGTGGAAAATGCAAAATGATGCTTTCTGTGTCTGCCTGAAAGGTGATAAATGGATGCTCATGAATACGTATGCTAAAGCACAAGCCAAAATGATGTGTCAAATCATAGGGAAAGCGTGGTTGTATGCTGTCTCTGCAGTAGAGAAACCCTCTGTTTCTGCCTTGAGTGTCTCTCCTGCATTTAGCCTGGAGAAGAGAAGGCTGCGTGGAGACCTCCTAGCAGCCTTCCAATATCTTAAGGGGGCCTACAAGGATGTCAGAGAGGGACTCTTCATTAGGGACTGTAGAGACAGGACAATGGATGATGGGCTCAAACTTAAACAGGGGAGGTTTAGGTTAGACATAAGGAAGAGGTTATTACCTGTGAGGGTGCTGAGGCGCTGGCACAGGGTGCCCAGAGGAGCTGCGGCTGCCCCATCCCTGGCAGCGTTCAAGGCCAGGTTGGATGGGGCTTGGAGCAAGCTGCTCCAGTGGAAGATGTCCTTGCCCATGGCAGGGGGATGGAACTGAATGATCTTAAGGTCCTTTCCCACCCAAACCAATTCTGTGATGCCAGCAGCTCTGTTCAATAGTATCTGTATTCCATTCTTGACAAGCCTTGAGGAGCGGGGTTGTCATTTAACAGCAGGGTACCTTCAGCATCCACAGCCAGGAGCACTGTCTCAGCCTTGCATAAGCTACTCCTGCAAAATCACACCCTTTCAGAAGCAGTATTGCATAGAGGAGCTTCTCTCTCCTCTAGAATGCACTGCACATTAATAAAGGAAAACATATCATCCCTGAATAACTGAAAGTTCAGGAATTCTATGCAAAAACTGGGAAGCAGCCTGTGCGTGGCGTGTTCAGGATACATTTTGCAGCAGCTTGGCTTGTCCTGAAGTTTAGAATAGAAGAAGCTCTGCATAAGTGTCAGTGAGTGTTTCATGCATGTGCTGTTGTGGAGAGCTGTAGTTTGTGCAGGGGTTGTGCTCAGAGTGGCTGAGGGAGGCAGGAGAGGCTGTAATTGTGCCACAACTGCAACTTGCAGAGTGCTTTGAGCGTTTCTTCCCTATTGCTGCAATGCAAATGTACAGAGTGCTTTTTGAGATGTGTCAGTGCCTGTGCCTTCAGTTATTTACCTTGAGCAAATAGCTGACTTCATATATCCCACAGATTGGATAGACTGCAGGTACGAAGGTGTCCTGACACTGGATTCCTCGGATGAAGAATTACCTTTCCCACTGGAAACACCAGCAGAGCAGCAGCATGAGGAAGATGACGATGATGTAGTCATCTTGGAGGAGGTAATTTGTCATTCTTGTACTCCCCCTGCTTTATTCATGGCCTTTATAGCCAACTCTCCTGTGAATATCTGATGTGTTCTTTTGAGAGGCTGGTCCAGTTATGGTAATTTACTTAGGGATGTCTGAAACGGATGTTGCAATGATGGCATTTTGCTGGCTCTGTTTAATCATATTTTGAGCACAGGAGAGGAGATCTGCACTATTTAAACTCTATTGTATTTAAAGTTCTAATTAACTTCTGTAGCTATCTGTTGAGATCCAGAAAGATGGAGTGCTTCATAAAAGGATGGGATGTTCCTTCAGAGGCAGGTTTTCAAACCATGACTTGTTTGGCCTTGTGTGCTTTAGATCCCTTTATCCTATACAGGTTCCTGTTGGGCTGTTGCAGGCACTTACATTTTTGCATATTTACAAAGCCAGCCCACCTGATAAACCTTTCCACTGGCACAGGCAGTCACAGAGAGGAGGGCCAAAGGTTTAGCTTACATAGATTAAGAGTTTAACTTCATATCTAAGCTGTATGAAGAATATATTCCACTTTTATATTGAATCAACCAGAGGCATTGAGAAAATGGGTTCCAAAGTTGACCTTTCTATTTCTTAGTTGGAAACAGTAGCAGAGAGTATTCAGCCTGTTGGCATACAGCCTCTTGTCTGCCAGAGGTAAGAACAAGGCCAGAGATTAATGCTTTGAGCTTTGTTTTCTGCCTGTTAAGATAAATCAGTAAGAATGCAAACATAGCAGCAGTTAGTTCCTCCTCCCCAGACTGTCCTAATGGGAGGGAAATGGGAGCTGAGGTGAGTTTAGGAGATTATTCCACTCTGAAAGTCCTGTGCATGCCCAGTTCTGCCTAATGTTCTCTTAGCACCTGGGGATAGAATGAGGCTGGAATTCAGCACAACAAAGGTGCGTAGGTTGCAGTTTTATGCCTTATTAAGGACTTTGCTAAAGAGACTTCATCTGTTTCCCATCAGAAACCTGGTTAGATTCAAAAGATCACCTGGAGCAAGGGTTCTGCCATGCAGACAAGAACTCCTGCTTACTTACTCTTGTCTGTCTTCACTTTAGACCCCAAAGCATCAGCAGCCTCCACGTCCCAATGTCATCAGACCTGCTGCTCAATGGCAGTGTGCAAACGCTGTGGGAGAAGGAGGATCTAAAAGTGCTGTTGAGCCCTTGAGGAGCACATATCCTGAAGATGTGATCCCAACTCTGTCCGGCCAGGGAGACCAGGATAACCATGTGGTGGAGAGCAGTGCTGGACCAAGCAAGGATGAGAATATGAACTTTGCATTGCAACAGCCCGGATCATCAGACCTTAATGGCCCTGGGTTTGAACTTACAAGTAACCAGGAGCCTGGTCCAAGTTTGCTTCCAGCAATAACTACAAGCCCACAGCCTGTTGTTAACAAAGAAATCATTATTCTGGAGGATTCAGGCTTTCCACCACAACAGGAAGAAAAGGTAGAAACCCAGGGAGAGGACTTGGAGCTGAAGCAAAACCTCAGAGAACCAGTTGATGTGGGTCCTGCAGACCAGGAGATCCATGAGGACAGCCAGCTGGATCATCCACACATCCAGCCATCGGAAGGAGAGCCACATGCTGTAGTCAATAGTTGTGCTCCTCAGCAAGGGCAGCCTGAAGCAGACCCAGGATCTTTAAGGGCATACGGAGAGAAGGCTCCTGGGCCAGCCTTCCCGAGACCTGAACCACAGCAGGATGGGATTCCAGGTCCTGCTTCACCCCAACCAGCACATCCACCAGAAGAAACGGGTGCACAGGCAGCAGTAGACAATGAACAGCCAGGTCCAGCATTCCCTGCACAGGGCTGCCAGGAGCTTGGCTCTAGTAATGTTCCAGAACAAGGAGCTGCTGGGCAGGACCAGGACCTTACCGCGCAGCTCATCAGAGAGACAGTAAGTATTCCCAGGGCTTGTTTGCCTTTTGTGTGCATGGTATTCCCAGACAGGTTTTTCAAGGTGTGTAGTGTTTCACGTGCTCCGGGCACAGCCCTGTTCACTTCAGCTGCAAATCCTCTTCGTTTTGGCTGAGTCTCAGCTATGCAGCAGGTGAGGAGCAGGCAGGGAACTGTCTTGGGAAACTCTGCTTTGAAAGACCAGCAGCAGTGTTGAGAGGATGTGAATCTTGAGGGCACTGTTTGCTCTGGGATGGGTTCTTGGCCAGAGTTGATGGCAGGGTCTCAAGTGAGGTGAAATAACAAGAGTCCGTTTCCTTAAAGGCTACTGCCTTCTCAGTTCTGCTAGCTTGTTCTTGTCTGATTGATTCATAGAGCTGCTTAGGAATGGATGTGGAGCTAAAAGAGCAAAAGAGACATTGAACACTGGCAGAGGGATAGAGAGTGAGGTAGACAAGGCTTAGAGACATAAGACTGAGAGCCGTAGCTGCTTTCAGCTGCCTCTCCTAAAGCAGTGTTGTCCATGGCTGTGTTAAAGTCACCATCATGCACAGGGGGTGATGGTTGCCCTTGCAGTGTGGATTTCCAGGCAGTAGCACTGAGGGATTACTGGATAAGCAGCATGAAGTCTCTTACAAGTTAACTCCACCCAGTCCTTTCTGACTCTGCCTGAGCAGCTGAGCTCGAGGGGCACTAACCACAAGAATGGGACCACCAGGAAGGGTATTCCTTCACCTCTGGGACATTCAGCAGCTTCTGGATATTTAAAACCAAAAGTGTGGTGAAGCTTCACATTTCTGTGTTTTCCCCTCCAATGCACGCTCCTCCTCTTGATTGCTAGGGAGGAAGGATCTCTCTTGACACCTTATGAATGCTTATTTTACAGTAAAGCATATTTCACTGCATCTGTATCTTACACCACCGCTCCCATCCTCGCCAAGTCTTCCTTCCACATCCTGTATCTCGTTCTGTTTGGGACAACTGGGGTTCAAGTACCAGTCCAGCAAAATTCAGTTCTTTCCAAGCCAGACCTTGTGGATGAGTGACTTGATTTGAGATGGGGAAGTAGACACTTTTGCGTTGTCAGAGTTGTTTGACAACCCTGACCAGTCCAGTCTTGCAAAGCGGAATCCATCTGGTGCAATAGTTGTAATACCTGTACAGAAACCCATCAAGGGAGCAGCAATGGGTGCTCTTTGCTACGTGGCTAATGCTGGGAAAGCTTGCACAGAAATGCCAGGAAAGGTTTGTTGTCTGGTCTGATCTTGTTGCTAATGTGTCTGGGTGCTTTTTGGTGGGTTATATGTATTGTTGGGTTTTTTCCTTTGGCTTTGGAATGTTGTATTTCAGCACACAGTCTGGAACTCCTTAATCTTCTGTCTGAAGGTAAATATTAGCTTTTCTTGTGTTGTAGATCATACCTACATGCCTTGCCTCTTTCCATCAAGCCTGAATCACTTGTTAGGCCAGCTGCTCATGCCTAACCTCACTACCTATATCCTTCTTGTGAGAAAGAGGTGTTAGCAATCACCCTGTGGAGCAAAGGGAAGCCAGCACCTTGCAGTTTCCATGCTGGATGGATAGAAGTGGTCTCTTGAAACCTGTTTTGGCCCTTGTCTCATGAGTGTGATAGATACACCCATAAATCTGTGTCTTTGGTGCTGTTCACTAGGTTTTGCTACACAGCTCCTCTAATACCTCCATAACCTCTAGCTTTTCCTACTGTAGGAAGCAAGATTCCCAGATGTGAAGGAGGACTACATTGAAGAGCTCATCATCATCAGGAACTGCTGTGACTTAAATGTGTAAGTACAGAGCTAAGAGCCAGGCTGTATTGTACAACAGGCTGGCTACAGTCACATTTCCATTTCCCCACACTGTTCTAAAGCATACCCAGGCTGGGAGGCAGCGCTGTGTTGATAGTGCCAAAGAGCAGGGAATTTGGTGGAATTTTTCCTTCTAATAGAGCTTTTCTTAAATTCTCTTTAATTCTTACATTTGTGCTGTAGCTTCTCTGCTTTTAAGATCATTTACTTATGTAAAGATTACGTATCACTTCTTAGCTGTTACTAGGCTTCTTAAAAAGGGTGAGCATCAGGATTAAGGTGTTGAGATGACTTCTGTAAAACAGAGTAAGAAGGTGGATTGCTGACTTTTCAGTTGGAGAAGAGTTTCCTGCTTCTTAATTTCACTGGTTTTTGGCTTTTCCCAGGTAAAGATGACACTGGTTTGGACTCCTGTATTTATTGTCCCCATGATGGCTTTTGTGCCCTGTGTTTAATCCAGTAGCAGTGGTACTGTTTGAGTTCTCTCACATCACTTTTTTCAGCTAAAATAGAACAAACACATTTAAAGGCTGGTAGGATTGGCTCTAGATACCTGTTAAGGGACTGATTTTGGTCAAGCTGAGCAGAAACAGGAGCCAAGAAGGGCAATAAAAGGAATGGAAAAAGAGGGTGAAGACTTGCTTTCCTACTTATATTTGCACCAGCAACACAGAGGGGAGAGTGGTTTGAAGTAAATCATTTGTGTCTGGTGCTTGGTGGTCCCTCTCTCTGTGTTTTTCTCTCTACAGCTGTCACTGCTATCACAAACAGGTTGAAACTAGTTATTGTGTGATACAAGAACGAAGAATAGGTGTTGGTTGCCAGAGTATTCCCTCTATTGTATTACTCCAATGCCCCTTTCCCATTAACTAGGGCACTAATTAAACAGCATTTAAGTGCACGAGGCTTGGAATTAGTTATTGGACCATAAATAAGTAAACAGGCAAGGAAATTAGGGTGATCCAATCCATTGGGCATAGATTGCCTATTCTGCTGCCTTTGTGCTGTTGTGTCTCCAAAGTGGGGCTTCTTGGCTAGGAAGAAGCTAACTTCTTTCTTGTCTTTCTAAAGTGCTTTCCCTGCAGTGGTGGTGTGGTCAGCAGGAGAGAACTTTTGGGTGCCCATACCATATACTTGCGCACCTCAATATAGATGGTTGTGTGCAGAAGACCAGTAGAGCCATTCCTTGGAGCAATGGGGCTGCTGAAGTTACACATCTGGCTGCAGGACCCTCTCACTTGTCAACTTGTTATTGTGTCCTGGGGTGATTTTAGTGAAGGCTGATGGAATTAAATCACAGTATCAGCTTCTATCAGTCTCAACGTGTTCCTTCCCTTCTGCTCCTGAAATGTCTCCCATTGTGTGCCACAGACCCAGTGAGATGAAAGGGTGCTTACAGGCTTCCCTGTAGGCCATCTACAGTGTCTGCTCAGCGGTCCGTTACCCACTCACTGGATGATAAAGATTTCTTCTCCATATTTTCATCCCTTTAACCAAACCAGCTTTATGAGGTGCCCCTGCATCTTTTGTGTGAGAACAAATGGGTCAAAGCACTGGTCAGCCTCGCTGGCAGGGTCTCTTTGATGTCCATGGTGTGTCAAGCTGAATCAGGCTTGAAATACAATAAATAAGGGTGGCTGGGTTTGGGCAGGGATGAGGCTTTTAAGTGGCTCTGTGTCCTGTGGTGCAGATACCAATGAACAGTGCTGCAAGCGTGCGTGCTGGGACCCACTTCCCTAATTGTCAGACACTGAAAGGTTAACATCTCTGGAAATCCCAAGCATCGAGATGGCAACATGCAGAACAGTTCAGATGCATCCTGACTGAGCCCCAGCTGATACCCTCGTGTTTGAGCTCCTTGAAGTTTCTGTGTTGTTGGATTAAAACAGTTATCTTTGACCAAAAGGATGCGAAGGGGGAGAGCTGGGGTCTGTTAAATGCTCAGTGCCAAGGTGTTTTGTTGTTTTCCAAGCTGATCATCATAAAGAACTTTCAGCTGATGTGGAAGATAAGATGTGGGAGCTGCTTTTAGCAGGGTATCATCCATTCAGCTTTTGTGTGCAGAAGCATTCACGCTCAGTTAAAAGCTTCTGGCTCAATCTGTCAATACCTGATTAACCAGAAAGAAGTGCCTCTGCTTTGAATGTGAAAGCAGGGCTAAGGTAATCATGCCTTGATAGTGGGTTAATGCTTCAAACCAGTCCAGATTTCTTAATGAGGGACTGATTTCTGACATCAGGAATGTGAATTAGCTACAGTTATGTCTTTGCTGCAGCCTTGCACCTTCTCATTCAACAAGTTTTACAAATGCTAATGCTTGTCCAAGCTCTTTATAAAGCATATTATTCTACAGCTGGGGAAACTGAGGAACAGATTCTGTTACTTGACCCAGCCAGCACATCACTGGGTAGTGATGGTGGAGAATAAGCAGTGAAAGCCTGCTTCAGACAGCCTCCAGCAAGCTCTCCTTTCAAAAGGGCTTCTAAAGTATTGGTGGCTCTCCAGCAATGGGGTATTCTGCTTGTTAGAGTCTTTCCTAAGCCAGGAACTCAATTTACCTGCCAGTTAGGATTATTTGTGGTAGGAGCTCAGGTCTGCTGCATTCACAGGTTGGTGTGCAATTGCTTTAGCAAGTTTTAGTGATCATTTTCTGAATGCTGTTCTTATTAGGCCAGTTTCTAGTGGAAGCTTGAGAATCTGGTGTGATTTCAAGCTTTTATTACAATGAAACCCGTATTCAGAGTACATATTGTATGGTCACACAGTTTAAACATGTTTCTGTCTCCGCTCTGTTTGGAAGTAGATCAAGACTGGAGGCTTTAATTCAAGTTTGAATCTGTAACCTTGCCTTGAGGAAGACATCAGCCTGGGTTTTGTGAGGGTTTGCGTGCTGCTTTTGCCATAGATGCATTTGTATTAGCCACAGATTTCAGTTAATGCTGCTGATGCTGGGACTCTCCTTTCTTGTATGGTCTTTGTAATGTGAATTCCAGAGTAGCAGAAAGTTAGTTCACCTTAACTCTTAGTCCAGGTGCCACTTCACATGGGTGGGAGGGAGGAGGGAAGCCTGATCTGTTTACCTCTGCCATGGAAAAAGATGTAGGTTGGTTAGCAGCTCGCCCATACAAGGCTTCATGTATATGAATTTTGGCTTCATATATATTGCCCTTTGCTGAAAGGCAGATCTGTGCTTTCCCTCTGCAGTCATACAGCCAAACATTCTTTACCTAATGCTAAGGCATTTGTTTGCTGTTTGCTCCAGTCTAGGACCTCCCTTGGTTCTTACAGGGCAGGCTGGGACTTGCCTGCCCAGCCTCATAATAAGATACTGAAAATCAGACAAGTGAGGAATGACCCTGAGCTCCCAGGCCCTCAAGTAACCGTATTTCTCTTTTCAGGCTTTGTAACTTCCTTCTGGAGAATCCAGATTACCCAAAGAAGGAAGGCAGAGTGGTTTTAAATCCCAGCAGCAGCTTGCTTCCCAGCCAAGATGAGACAAAGGCAAGTGAGAGTATCCTCATCTGCAGCATGCCTCTCGTCCAGTTTGTTCAACCTTAGCGGAGCTTGGGATGTCTGGTTTTATTAGTACATATTTGTAGAGTGCCTGGTTGAGCTTTACTTTCATAGGAAGCCTTTGGGTGCATTTGAGACAGTGATAGTTGCTTGCAAGATGACTTCCAAGACTCCTGGTTTGCTGTTGCATAGCTGCACCAAGGCTGCTCTTTAAGACCCTCTGCCCTGCCTGCCTGTCAGCCACCCCATCTGAAGTGTTCATTATAATAACTGATGGAAGAATTCCATGGTCATTCTGTCACATGAAGTAGATTTGGCCCTTGTGTCTCTCCTGTGTGGCCTCAGGCATTGCCCTTCAGCCTGCTTCTTGGTTTTTCTATTTATTCATTTGTTACACAGTCCATTTGACAAAACAGTCTCTCTGAGCTGCTTTGAGTTATCAAAACAGCTGTGTGTGGCCTAAAAGAGAAACATTGAATGGCTATTCAACTCTTTCTACTTTGAAGCATCTCTCAACCTCAAGGCAATAAAGATGACTTTATAGTAACCTACATGTATCCTCTGAGCTGTCTTGTGCAGCCATGCACAATGGCTTTAAACTATGTGGTGTAGGTCCTTCTAGGAGCAGAGCTGCTGCATGGTGCAGCTCTGGGCAGGTTACCCACACAGGTGCATAGATCAGTAGGCTTAACGCCCATGCTATGCTCTGAGCTGATGCTTAGAAGATGCTCAGAACTGGGTGCCACGTACCCTGAATTTGGGCTGGTCTTGCAGAAGGTCCTGATAGCTGGAAGAGTGGTTTGTGGTGCTCTTGTGTGTATTTACAGCAGCCTTCTTATATGTTTTGCATTCTCTCCTTAGGTGCCTAAAGTGGACTACTTTGACTTCTTCAAGCTTGCCCCACTCGATCAGCGGTGCTTTATTCAGGCAGCTGACCTCCTTATGGCAGACTTCAAAATGCTCAGCAGCCAAGACATTAAGTGGGCACTACGTGAACTGAAGGGACACTATGCAATCACACGAAAGGTTCTCTGGTTCAAGTCTCTTTCCTTTTGTAGGGTTATCCCTCATCTCTGCAGAGCAGTGCTGTGTCTTTTGCCTCACTATACCATCTGCTAGCGTGTGGTTATGGGCTTTTTAATGCTCTTTCTTTCCTTTTAAGATGTATTAATCCATTTAGAAGAGACTTGCAAAATATATTGGTCAGACAGAATGCTGCAGGAAGGTTTTACTTCTCTCTGATAGAACTGGCTAGCTGATGGTAGGTGATGCATTAAACTGAGAAGTGTTCCCATACGTTGCTGCTGAAGTGTCATATAATTGTCAGTAAAACCTAGACTTTTAGCTAAGTCTTAAAACATTTAACATTTAACTGCTGCTATTAGTTAACTGACTGCATGGAATTGAAAAGAAGCCCCAATTTCCCTGTCCTGGTTCTTTTTACGATGACTTGCAGAATGAATCTTGTATTAGACTCATAGAATAGTTTGGGTTGGAAAGGACCTTCAAATCATCCAGTTCCAACCCTGTGGGTAGCTAGGCAACACAACCCCCCTGCCATGGACAGGGACACCTCACACTAAACCATGGCACCCAAGGCTCTGTGCAACCTGGCCTTGAACGCTGCCAGGAATGGAGCACTCACAGCTTCCTTGGGCAACCTATTCCAGTGCCTCACCACCCTCACAGTAAAGAATTTCTTCCTTGTATCCAATCTAAACTTCCCCTGTTTAAATTTGAACCCGTTACCCCTTGTCCTGTCACTACAGTCCCTAATGAAGAGTCCCTTCCAAGCGTCCTTATAGCCCACCTTCAGATATTGGAAGGCTGCTATGAGGTCTGTTCCCTGTAAAAGAGTGTCACTGTAATGAAGCTGCAGAGAGACTTGGTTTCTGTATCAGCAAACTGAATGTAAATGTGGATTCAAGCATTTGACTTGGATCTGCTCTGATATCCTCTTCTTGCTGGAGCTTCTTTCTCTGCTATTCCAAGTCTTGAACAAATATCCCTTGTCCAAACTTGCTCAGTTGAATATTTGAGCTTCAATTTTTTAACTGAAAAGTGAAACCCAACAACAACAAAAAAGCCAAACCAGCTCCATTGCATCGAAGGGGACACCAGATGGAGTTGAAATAGCTTAACAGAATAGCTGGTGTGAAGTATCATTCAGCTGCTTTGGATTTATGGAATGATTGCTTTATGAGTACATAATGCAATAAGGTGAGCAAAGTAAAGAGCTATATTTGCCTCTCTATGGGGTGTTTGGCTTTCCAGTTTTGGATCAGCATCATGTGCATGTTTGTACTGTGCTTTGATTTGATTTGAAGTCTGGTTTTGCTTTCTTCTGGGATCACAGGATTTAAGTCTGTCTCTTGTTTTCTAGGCCTTTTCAGATGCTATCAAAAAATGGCAGGAACTGTCTACTGAAACCAGTGGGAAACGGAAAAGAAAGAAAGAGATGAATCAGTATTCATATATAGACTTCAAATTTGAGCAAGGTAAATAGCAAGTTGTATGTGTTGTGCTCTCCACATCATTGTTGTAAGCAGAACTGGCTTGCAGCAGGAAGTGCTGTTCTTGAAAAGGTATGTGGTCCCAAAACAGAGATGCTTCTATCAATGTCTGGCATCAGTTTGGGAGATATTCCTTAGTACCTCTGCTTGGTACAGCGCTGCTTGAGATGCTGAGTGTGATGCATGGAGAAAGAAGGATTTAAGCATAGTTCTGGCTGCTCCATCCCATTTCATTGTGCCTTTAACTCTGCTTTAGGGGATGTGAAAATTAAGAAGCGCATGTTCTTCCTGGAGAACAAGAGGAGGCACTGGAGGTCCTATGACAAGTGCTCCCTTCTCCCACTGGTGCTGCGGGAGCAGGAATTCTATGAGCAGAAAGTGAAAGAGATGGCAGAGGTGAGTGGTAGGAGCTGCTTTGATCTCATGGTGCAAGCAACTTCAACTGTTATAAAAGTCTTGGCCCTTAACATGGAAATCTGCCTCTTGGAGCAATTCAGACACTGAATAACTGACTTTCTTTGCCCTTTTGCTACCTGTTACCTGTATGATTCTTCCCAAATTACTGATTTTTGAAGGAAAAAAGCCAAGCACAGAATTTCTTATTTTCTCAACTGTACATCTGCTGCTTTTGCAAACACTGCTCTGGACTTTTATTGCTATGAAGCAGGAAAAGTTCTGCTAACCAACTCCTCCTCTAATTGGTAGCGGGCTTCTCTGCTGTTTTAGGCCTTGTAATTGCAGCTCAGTGTTGATGGTGAATAATGACCAGGCCCAAGGCAGTCTGTCCACTCACTCTGCCTTCCACGGGTTGGCAGTCCTGTGTCTCCAGATCATCTTGTTCTGTGCTGAGGGACATGTGTTTCAAAGCAGAACACTGCAACACCCACTGTTGTGTTGTCTTCTCTCGTCTAAGGAAAGACTGGATTCACAGCTCTGCACCTACAGTCCTTTCTTAAAGATCCTTGTCTTTTAAGCAGATGGATAGTGTCTCCTTTTAATCACAAAGCTAATGTTCCTTGGGGCTTTCTCTGGAGAGGTCTGTTGGGTGAGATCATCTCTGCCTGTGTTAGCCTGAACCAGCAGCTCTCCATAATACAGGATTCAGGTCTTTGTTCCTGATCCTTCGCTTCTCCCATCTGTTTTAGCTGAATCATGAATAGCTTAATGGGTTGGAAGGATGGGCTGAGTGGTGGTGTAAGCAGACAGGGAGCTTTTTATGGTGGTTTCTAAATCCTGAGATAATGTAAAAGAGCATAGAGGCTGTAAAATTACTTTATCTATGCCATAAATACAGATGCACTTGTCTCTCTTACAGCATGCAGACTTCCTCCTTGCTCTGCAGATGAATGAGGAGCAGTATCAGAAGGTCAGTATCTATAATTTGATCAGAGATCAGCATAGATGCTGTTTTACACTAAATTCTTCCCAGACTCTTTTGGCTTCTGGAAGGGAGCTTTCTTGAAGCTGCATTTGTACTGTGCTGTGTTTGCTGAGCTGGCAGAACCTGCAGTGTGTGTGTTGGCTGGCATTTAGCAAAGGTAGACAAGAGCTGAGTCCAGCAAGGCAGTATTGATGCATGTAATGATCTCTAGTAATTCAGTTAGCTGCTGCTTGTATCTTGACTGGCCAGAGCAAACACTGCAATAGAACAGTACCAGGCTTGCCCTTGCTACCACCATTATGGCTGTTTAAAACAGAGATGCTGTTGTTGGAGCTCTGACTCCAGCAGGCTTTCCTCATTTGCAGGAAGGACTCTAAAACCCTGAAAATTGGGTCTTTCCCTTGAAGTAGAGAGAGAAAAAGTGGAGTAGATTACTTTGTCATTCTCAGTGCCCATTTCTCTTCAAACTTTGGAGATATTGGATGTGGACTGGCTGTGTAACAGTGGACATTTTGTGAGCAATCCAGAGACCTTGGTACTGGGCAGCCTGTATGAGAATGGCCGCATAGGAGAGATAAATAAAAAGGGGAGAAAAACAGAAAAACACCACCTGCAAGGACACCGAAGTCAGAGAGAGAAAGAGCTGAGAAGCAGGTTCCCAGGGTAGCATTATCCAGTCATAGCATTGGTTAAGTTTGGGGTGCCCAATTAACAATTGCCATGTCTGTGTAGCTGTACTAAGAATCTCTATATAAGATCAACACTTTGTTTAATAAAATGGCATTCACTAGACCACATTGGTCATCTGAGTGTTGTCCGTAGGAATCTTGCTCCAGCAATTGGACCTTTAAAGATGTGGGCATACTTACTGCTTAAGAGACAAGCTTCTTCAACCCTGTAGTGAAAAGGCCAAGACAAGGTCTCTTCAAGCAAAAGAGTAAATGTTCTTTGAGAGGGCATTAGATCTGAAGCTTGGTTTTACCCATTAAGAATGGTGGGAATGCTGCTTCCCTGTGATTGCACCATCCTGAACCCAAAGTGCTTCTCTGCCTGTAAGCTAAGAGCTATTAAATACTATGTATTCTGTGGCTTTTAAGCACCTCTCAAGCAGGGTGTGTAGCTATTAAGTTACTTAAAACTGAGTTTCTGGTTGTGCTTAGTGAGTTTTGACAACCAAACAGGGTAACTAATGGAATGGTGCACATCTGTGGCTCTTTTTAGAATGAATGCTGGCAGTGCTTCTAGCTTGCAGTTGCATGTGTCTGTACACTGCTATAGCTATTGATGTTCTGATGATGATGCCAGTACCTCTTTATGGCTGCAGGATGGGCAGATGATAGAGTGCCGCTGTTGTTACGAGGACTTTGCATTTGAGAAGCTGACTCAGTGTGCAGATGGTCACTTGTTCTGCAAGGAGTGCCTAATTAAATATGCTCAGGAGGCAGTCTTTGGCTCTGGGAAGGTAAGAATTTCCCACCTGGATGAGGGGAAGATGGGTAAAATGCTGCTGGGAGATCACAGTGCTGTTTGTGTAATGGTGCTTAAATTGGATGTAGAATCATGGAATGGTTTGGGGTGGAAAGGACCTTAAGATCATCCAGTTCCAACCCCCCTGCCATGGGCAGGGACACCTCACACTAAACCATGGCACCC
>JBCJKH010024788.1:14512-31528 GCA_039877255.1 Loriculus beryllinus | reverse complement strand
GGCCTTGAACACTGGCAGGGATGGGGCAGCCACAGCTTCTCTGGGCAACCTGTGCCAGGGCCTCACCACCCTCACAGGGAAGACCTTCTTCCCAGTACCTGATCTAAATCTATCCTGTCAGTTTAAAGCCATGATGATCCTTCCCATGTCCATACCACAGTTAGATTTCTTCAGCTCCTTCCTAAGGATGACTTCCTAGTTTTTGATAGCTACAGATAAAGCTATTGTTCTATACTTCGTCTGGGCAACAGTACTTCAGTGCTGCAGAAGATCAAGAATAGCTGACTGCTTAAAAATTCTGTTCTGCAAGCATCAACTAAGGAACCTGAAAAGCTAAGATTATCAATTCAGAGAGCTTTTAAACAAGTGGAAGGGAAAGGTAGTGTTTCTGAAGCTCGCATGAGTTGAGAAAATGCTGCAGAAGCTTTTACATTAATCCTGATCAAGTTCAATGAAGACAAGCAAGATGAGACCTCCAAGTATGCCCTGGAACAGACTTACCTATCAGGCTGGCACTGCAACTCACTGATAAAACCTCCAGTAAAATGATTGTTAACAAGGTAAAAGCAACGGCACAAAGTTGTTCCATGCCACCTCCAGCACATAAAGCAACCTCAGCTCCTGGTTCGTTGTTCTCATTTACTCAGAATAAAAGGAAGGAAAGAAGATTAAAGTTGGTCTGTAAAGAGAGCAATGCAAATGCTATTTTCTTGCGTTACAGACAGCCAAGGTTGATGCTAAATGTGCTACTATTTTCTCCATATTGTGGCAGTCCAAAGAAGGGGAAAGAGAGAAACTTTGAGAAGAGTACAAAAAGAAAACTGCAGGAAAAAAAGCATGGTTTAGGCTGAGAGAAAATCTAAAATAAAGAATACTTTAAAAAAACCCCCAAACACCATGAACAAGAGAGATATTATATAGCACAATTTTTTGTAGTTGGAACCAGTGCCAAGATAATTCTTACTAGTAAGACTTACTAGTTCTCTCACATTACCAGTATCTTACCCTTAACAGAGCATTTCCCAGATATATGAATACTTGGATTTCTGCAAATACAAGATTAACAATATTTAGGAAGGTGGAAACTGGGTATTTTGTTACACTGCCTGAGCTGCATCTAAACAAACTGCAGCATCAACCCCTACAGTTAAGGCAGTTTGTGTCACAAACGTCTGGATATAATGGTGCTGGCCTGGTTTTGGTACCCCTAATTTTGTATTGAGTTTGGCTTTTGAAACATTTTCTAAGGCAAAATTTATTTAGTGAGGAATTTGTTACATGTAAAGTTTTAGCTTTTCTTGTTCAAAAGGAAGAAAACATAACACCCTCTTTGAAAAGATTTTCATGTTTTAAGAGACTACTGAGACTGAAGAACACTGCAGCAAACAACTGAAGGTTTTAAAACTCAATGCATATAACTAACATCCTCAAAGTAACAAGTCTGAAACTTCAGAAACTTCACTCACCTTCAAAGAGTATGTGATTTCTCACACTTACGTTTGCTGCTTTGATAGCTGGTAAATATTGCTCCTGCAGCACCAAAAAGACCTGGAAAAATTTTTGATTCTTTCAGGTCAAGCCATCAGCCACAGGACTGCTTTAAACAAAACACAGGCTCCCGTAACAGTACCAGTGGCTGCCAGATCATGTTGCACATTTGCAGCTGAAACAACACTACATTCTATAATGTATACCTTAGGCAGTGAAATTGCATCTGAACACAAGAAACATCTTTAAGTCAAGATATGTAAATTTACTGTCAAAAAGGAATGCCATTAATTTTCCATTCTACACACTTATGTGAAAAATTTGTTAGAAACAAACACGTAAAATCTGTAATAGGCAATAATATACAAAGTTTCAAATATAAAATCATGACTTGCAGAGTTTGTCACTTGCATCTTTTCACAAGAGGAAATTAAAAGAACCACACATCACTGAACTTCTACACAAGCTTCTTGTGTTTCAATGTCATTTATTGAGGAGTGAATGAGATACTGTCAGACATGCCAAAGAGACTTCACATTCAAGGGCTGGAAGCTGAACAGCTTTCCTCATTGAGTCACTGTTGTTTTGGGGATCTGAAAGTCCGATCAATGAGGTCTTCATGCTTGATGTTTGTCTTCAGTTTTGCATCTTCTGATCTACCAACTTGTTGGGCAGAAGGACATTTTCTACCCTACCAAGACTCACACTCCAATTAATACAATTAACACTAGATGTAGAGAAATGTTTATCTGTTATAACGTACGTCTACTGCTGGAAGTCTTAAAGCTGTTTCTTAATTCATTACGTCTAATGAGAAAATTCAACTTGTTTCCCTTTCACCATCATAGGGATGGCTTATACCGTTAGAAAAATACTCTTCAGTGCTATTGTAGGGTTTACAGGAAACGTCTTCTGTGTTGTGGGATAGAAACAGATTCAAACACCGTTCTGAAAGAATGCTTCTTCTTGCTGCCACTGCCTGTAGGTTGCAGAAGAATGGCCTACACGCACTACAGTTCCGGTTTTACTCAAAAAAGAAACAAAAGAAACCTAAACAGTAGGGTAAACGTTTATTTGGAGTTAGTTTTCTTGCAGATGATAGTTAAGGCCCTTCAAGCAGAGTTCAGTAGCTCCTGTATGGCTGCCTGTTGATCTGCATTGAGCTGTGATATGCACTCTGTCCACAGTTGTCCAGATGTCTGGAAAACAGAATAGGAAGTTGTCTTTAAGCAGGCTGTCAAGCTTCTAAAGCACACACTAAACTTTCACATGTTCACAAAGCTCAGCATTCACTGGGCCTATTCCTAAAATATATACATACATATATCGAAAGAGAACAGACTGAAATCGTCAGTGACACAATCCTACACATGCTTAACTAGAGAAGCTCTAAAATGCTAAATGGAGGTGAGCTCTGGTTAAACAGCAGTGGAGTAATGTGTTCGAAACTTCTGGGAACTCCCTATAACTAAGTGGGTCAAATGACAATTGACACTTCACCACAGCCTAAACCATTTGCTGCATTTTGCACTCAAGTTGAAAGATGAACATTGAGGTAAAACTGAACCATGCCTAAACGTTAACAGTATCTTTTGGGCAAAGGTGCAACAGTCACATTCACAGGAAGAGAACACTGCGATTCCATCATGACAAGCTACACACACTACATGTGTATATGCAAAATGCTGCTGCCCACATATGGCATGACTCTTTTGTGAAAGGAATGGTAAATTACTTCCCAGAGAGAATAGAACATGTGTAGTAGCATCTATCTGGGTAAGCGTAAACCCACACTTTGTTGCTTCTCAGTATAACTCATCTGTGTTACCACAGCCCTCAGCTGAGATGTTAGCTTTTAAAGTCACCATCAGTCAGGACTGGTTCTAATAGTACCATAAAATGCTGTAAATTAAAAAAGGCTGGGAAATTGGATTTATTCACTTATCAACAGAAGCTGGAAGCAACTGGCACCCTACTTTCTATAGAAGGATGATGCAGGTGACTGGCTGTAGGTCTTTAGATTAGCTTCTGTAATAGCAGTATATTTGAAGTAAACTAAGAAATGCTTTAATTTGTATTTGGTATATTTGCTGTTCAGCTCTACTGTAATACCTTTTTCTCCCACACTTTTTAGTAAAAAAAAAAAGTCAAAAACGAATTCACAGAATTCAAAAGAGCTTGGAAACAAAGTCTTCAGGTTGGAGTCTGGGTTTTTAAATAGCATTAGGCATTTAAGACTCTCCATGTGCAACGGATTACTGCAGAATCAAATGTGCTCTTCCAGCTTTTCAGACACGCATTTAAATTAATACTCTACTGAAATATTTCTGGCCTGAGAATACCTAAGCACGAGGACAAAAGTTTATGTTTCATTCCAGCTATGACCATAATGTTGCTCATGTCAGATGCTGACAGTGGAAAAGCTTACTGAGATCATTAGAGAAATGTCTGCTGGAACCTGGGAAGCAGCGGCAGCAACTGGACAACTGTTAACAGCCTTTAAAGTTCCTACCATGGCATAAAACATTCACAGTGCTTTACCCAAGCCAAAGCACTATGTGTGAAGACAGAAAGGGTTGGTAACACTATGCTAAAATTGTATTTAAAAACCGAAACGAAACAAAACAAAACAAAGAACCCAAACCCATGACTTTAAGATGCACAGTCTGAATGTAAATCATTCTACCAATGCAGAAGTCTTGTTTCCGTATTAATGTTCCTACTATTCCTGACCAAGAAAGGACTTTGCTACACACAAGTGATCTCTACGTGTACAGGCTATTGTATTGTTAAAAATCAACTAACCTTGAGCATTTAAGGTAAAGTAAACAAATGCATTTGCATACCCTAATACAGAAGTTCCATACCCAAACTTAAGCACTAACAGTACGGATTCATGTCTGTCAGTCACAGTCTAGAACAGCCACTCACAACACTTTCACTTTGGAACTTTGCTTGATTTCATTCCTTTTATGCCCTCAGAGTTTTAATAGGCCATCTTCTAGCAGATATAATGGATCTCGTAGGCTGACATACTCATCTAAGTGAATCCTTTACAAAATCAAGTATTCCTAAAGTTCTTGAACCTGAGTTTTGCCAAAGCATGCAAGGTAGAATGGACAACAATTGAACTGCTGCTGCTCCAAATCCTCTACATGTTTTTGTCAGCTCTATGCTTGTGCTGTGGTTTTCTCACATTAATCCAACACACAGCATTGTACCAGCTACTAGAAAGGAAAATAACTCTATCCCAGCAGTAACCAGGACAGCTCACCAGGCACACTACTTAGTATCATTAGGTGTTGCAACTGTCAAGCGTGTGATAACATCTGGCCCTGGGTCAGATCTGCCCTATAAGCCCTATCACTTACCTTGAACAGCTGCCTGTATCTGTACTGGATTAAAGACAGCAGCAGTAAAATTACTTATGGCTTGCACTCATTCTCTAGCAAAAATCCCAAGCCTCTACCATATTACTAGGTCACCACAGGGTGCTGGGGACCCTTACAAGAATCATACACATGCCGGATCAAATCCCACCATACAGTTCACTGATACAAAGATAGGCTGATTTCTCTCCAAATTTTTATTTCTGGCTCAGAACACAATGAAACAACCACATAAACAACATATACTGGCTAGTAGGTTAAAACCATCTACTTGCACGTATTTTTTGTTTGTTTTTAAATTAATAAGCTGCTGAAGTTTATTGAAAGAGATTCAAGTGCAAATGCTACCAAATTTTATCATCAATGGCTCAAGGAATGTCCAAGGATCTTCAAGATCACTGGTTGAAGCACTATTCTTTAAGGAGGTAAGGCTCTTAAAACTTTATTAACAGTTTGGTTCCTTCTAAAAGCAGATTCCAAATGTTCTCTTCATAGCTAAGGCAAGCATTTACCTACCTGCACTTGGCGAACAACATTAGCCAACCGCTTGATACATGGATCTTCATGTTTAATAGCTTCGTGAATTTCACCATCTGCTATTATACCAAATATTCTGGGAAGGTTGGAATTGTTGGGACCGAGGACAACTGGGTTGTTGCTGTTACAATCAAAACATCACAGAAATAAATTAATACGTAACAAAAAAAAAAAAAAAGAGTAAGCATTTTCCATGTAAGTGGAGTGATTTTGAAATATTTTATTCTAAAGCTGCTTATTTACATTTAAGTTTCACATAGCTGAGTAAGTACATACAGCTTCATTGCCTGCTGACAGAACGTTCCCTCTCTGGTTAATATTTAACCAGCTGACTCTTTAATCGGCCCACACTTTATCAGGAAAAAGTTCTGAACTGTACAGAATGGATGAGTTCCATGCAGGCAGAACTGTAAACAGCGCGACAGAAATACCCTGCCTAAAAGGGCTTGTTCCTCCCTCTCACAGTGCTGCAAGGGGGAGGAGACTGTGCTACTGGCATGGGGAGAACCAGAGACTGCAGCTCTCTGCCAGCACTAAAAGACAGCAAGAAAGCAGTTCTACTCCCTCTTCCCAGCCAAGTGTTGGAGTAAAGAAGTTCTGGCAACCAGGGATCTGGGTGAAAAACATGATCTACTTCCAGCCATGCTGCCTACCACTGCTGGAACACAGAAGCTGTGAATGTAGGACTGACAGAGATCCAGAGAAGTAACATTGCAGGGCTGAGCCACGCGCAGAGCTGGGTACGAAAGTGTGCTAGTACTGAAGTTCCCAGCTTCTACATACATCTGTATATGCATACATGTCAGTATTATTATGGCATCTCTATACAATAATCAGTCCAGGGACATCAGCTGCTGCTACCACTATGCCTTAACCAAGCACTAAGAGATACAAGGTATTCACATAGAAGAAAAAAGTAGACTATAGGCTAAAGACTACAGACTATAGAAAAGACTAAGTTATTTCTTTTCTATTTTTCTACTAAGATGTAACGTGGTGTCAGGCACAGCACGCCTCCTACATACTGTTTCAGAAGCTGACATCCTTCCACTCAATTATGAAGTGCAACTTGTACCCACACTGTAAGACTATCTTTTTTTACTCCATTGACTTATTGGAGGGAGCATAAATCTAAAGAACAAGCTTTGGGACAGGACGCTTTCAGCAATAACTGAAATTATTATTACAAACTTAAAGGAGACAGCATTATACCATGAATTCCTCTGTATTATTTCTCTACTTCATACTTTGTTTTGTTGATACTAAAGCTTTTGGAAAGCAAAAAGGTGCAAATCTACTTTAAAAAGTTATGAAAAGAAGGCTGCAAGGCCATGTGTGCTGCTCTTAAGTAAAAAGGCTTGACCAGTAATGTTAATACGTAAACAAAATAACAAAAATTTTCCTGGAATTTTCTGTAGAAGTTCCCAGCTGATAACGTTCCCATCACATACAGGAAAATAATTCCTGGCTGCTTTAATAAAGCCATACAGACATTAGTTAGGATAAGAACATTATTTTAAAAAACCAGCAACAACATAGTGGAAGGGTCAGTTCTGACATTCCAAATTCTCCTCCCTAAAGCATGTGCAATTCAAAACTGTCAGTTTCTCAGATTTGGAAAATGACTGCAAGGAAAGAATCTGCAAACAAATTTACTTTCTGCATTGATGTCAAGATTTTGCCTTACCTCTCAATCAAGTCACACAGATAATTGAAAGTATAAACAGCTTCTTCTTTATCTTCATGAAGAGGAAGCCATGATAACCAGTGTGGCAGGACTTCTTCAACATTTACACAGTCAGGCTTGAACTTCATTATCTTTCCTACAGCTGAAATGCAGTTCTCTGTTGCATTGACATTCTCTTTGGTTTTGGCATCTGGTGACTGAATGACTCTCACCAGCAAGGGAAGCGCCTCTAATTGTTACATAAAACAAGAATAAAGTTTATTGCACAATCACGTTTTATGTTATGAACATCACAAATTCTACACGTATGTATTAAAACCAGGATTTTTTTTTTTGCAGCCAAAGCACTAAAATACAGTCATCCCAATGTCCCACTACTTCTATGCTCTTCACAGCTCAAAAATCATAAAAATGGAGAGTTAAAGCTATGTGAGGAAACATTAGAAAACAGCTATTGCAGAAGTCTGGATCTGCTTTACAAGTTCAGAAAAAACCATAAGAATCTTCCTGTGCAAGTCTGATCTAAAAGACATTGTAGTTTACAGTAAAAACATAGGTAGAAGCTTATTTTTTAAATCTAACAGGTTCTACAAACACAGGATGATGAAAAGCACTGATGGAGTGACATTCACATTAATTTGGACTGTAGAGCTTGTCTACAGTGTATACCTGCTGTATGCCGAGAGCTTGTGCACACACAGATACATAAAAATATACATGTATGTACACATACACAACTCCCACCATTAAAAGGTGCACTGGAAAAGCTCACAGGAGAAATCTCATATGGTGAATCCATTAGGCACAGTTTAGATGTAAAAAACATCAAGCATCAGGGAAAATGCCAACTTCCTTGCTAGGTTAATAACAGTTACATTTTTTTAGGTCATGGAGGTAACCACAGGCACACTCAGTGACAGGACAAGGGGTAATGGGTTTAAACTTAAACAGGGGAAGTTTAGATTGGATATAAGGAAGAAAATCTTTACTGTAAGGGTGGTGAGGCACTGGAATGGGTTACCTAGGGAGATTGTGAATGCTCCATCCCTGGCAGTGTTCAAGGCCAGGTTGGACAGAGCCTTGAGTGCCATGGTTTAGTGTGGGATGTCCCTGCCCATGGCAAGGGGTTGGAACTAGATGATCTTAAGGTCCTTTCCAACCCTAACTATTCTATGATTCTATGATTCTGTGACATCGGAATCAACCCTTAAAAAGGGAAGACATTTCACTACATGTCTGAATAAGATACCACCCTGGAATAAGATATCTAGTCCCTGAAATGAAGTTGGCCAGTATTTCTTATTGACAATCACAGACAACTTGTTTTGGCTAAAGATAACATAGCTTCTCATTAGTAACAATAAAAACTATCCTTTATATATACATATAACATAGGTCTGCTTCTTTGAAAGATATCACATGTGGCTGCTCAGAATAGTACTCTGTATCTGAAGTAAGAAGCCCAAGCACATACTATTTCACCCCTTTCAAAAAGCACCATTCGCTAAACTTAACCTTCAGTGTTCTTACAGGCTATATAACCTTCAGGAGACTTGGTGTTACATTCAGAGGTTATTATCTCTATGATATACAGTTACACATCTATGACTGTTCAAGTTCTGCTGGCTCTGTGGCTAAAAATATAGTTTTATACATAGTCATATGGCAAAGTTTATCTTTGGTAACAAAAGTGTGGGGTTTTTTGCTGTTTTGTTTTTCCTTGTACAGAGGAAATGTGGACTTCAGTAAAGCATTTCTCCACTCCGCACTGTATAAATTATTACTTAGAATAATGTTAGTTGTTTCAATAATTATAAAATGAGTTAAAGTTTAGCTTCAGGAGATCAATAGCGATATTACACATGACACAGTTCATCCTAGTTAAGATTTTCATTGCTGGCCCTCTCAAAAAATAGAAGCACTCCTTCTCTGATATTATGAGGTATCATTAGTACAGAGAAAGAGGCACAAACAGTAAGAACTGGATGAGAAGAGTTTCATGATTAGTTGACAATGATTAAAATCTTTCTATCCTATACTTTTTGCCCAGCCTTGTGGTATCTGAAATCTGCTGGCAAAAATACACTGTGAAGTAAAAGTTATATTGTCAAAAGTCACGTTTTAAAAAACGGTTTATTTCCATTGGCAATATAAACTATAAAAGACTAATCTGCTAGAACAGATCAGGGTACGTAAGAAGTACTTTTCCAAATCAAAGTGACACACTACTCGGTGCATTGTTTATGAAAAGCTATGACCTATGTAGCCATGCTGGGTTCCAGTTTCTAGGTGGGTGGAAGGAATGCTGGTATCTAGTTAAAAAAAGGGGAAGATTTTTTTTTCAATAATGGGTTCATAAACCTTAAATGGGATTAATTTCGATTGTACTTTAATTCCACGTATTTTCCAAGGTTCTATTATCACAGACAATCAGTGTAAAGTTCTGAGGGAATTAGACATTATATGGCAAATCTGCTAATTATGTGCCTTTTTAATCCTTTACAGAGGTGAAGTTTCAACAGAATGCCATTAAACAGATCAGATAACAATAAGCCAATTTTTAAGGTAGTTATTTTTCATTGAAATTTAATTTTTCTGAACTACTCTGATATCTGAATTCATACCCAAATGACATTTCTAAATCTATTTTTCTGCTGATGCCAATTATGTATTTCAAAGGGCCCATCTTTATTCTGGTTTATATCTGTGTGTAAAGAACTTCTTTGATTTAACCTGAGTTGTTGCAGATTTATTCTGGCAGAGGAAAAAATTGCTGTGTCCAATATACTACTTTGCTTTCTGTGCTTAAGGTTTGAGTGCCATTTCAAGAAGATAATAAATAGAGTTTATATATTTTTTTTTTTTCCTGGTTCAAGGATCCATAAAGGCCCTGCAAATCTAATATGAGCTCCTTTGTTTCTTGGTCAAAAATTCTTTTCTCATGTGTGAATCAAATTGAGCTTGTGTTTAACTCTGAGTCACAATAAACTCCCTCTGGTGTCAGAAACCTTTTGTTCACACTTACATAGATGTAAAGTAAGTGAAATTCCATTTCAATCAAGTTCAAATGCAGTTCTGTGGTACCTCACCTATAATAACAAAAGGTGAATGTTTTGATTGGAGATCAGACTGATTACCATAGGATGCAGCTGTGCTTTGGTTCAGACAAAACCAACTAGATGCAATCAGAAATTGATACTTGGGGATACCTAAATCCATAAAATTTTCGGTAAGAATGTCATTCACTTTTGGTTTTCAGTCACCCACACGTAACTCGCTAATGTTATTATTAATGCCTGGGGGTATTTCACCTGAAATCAAACCAGTGGTTAGAACTTTGAAACATGTGATGTAATATCTGCAGCTCCTCATAGATGTCTCAGACCTCCTTGTCATATTAAAAGTATATATCAATGTGTGGGAAAGAGCGTCAGGCCATGTATTTGGAGCTGGCAACATTTTACATTTGGAAAGAAAAAATGCCAAAGGAAAATCTGCTGTGGACTGAACACAGTAGTGTATGTAAAGTAAGCTGCACCTTAGAAAGCATTTAACATTTTTATTAAAACTGTGTGGGGTGGGAAATAGCTACAGTTAGACTTGAAGATGATTTAAAATGGCCATTTAAGATGTGTAGATGGAGATGGACTGCAGATAGTATGGGGAATAACACTATGAAGAATTTATTTTTAACCATTTTCATAGCTAATATATTCTCTATTCAAGTATTAGAATGTCTACTGGACCTCAGTCTTCTTTCCACTGTGGTGACATGCAGTAACTAACTCTGTTTGATTAATTTTGGGTTCTGCCAGCATAAAACTGATGTAAAAAAATAGTCAGGACCATTTCATCCACTGACTGCAAGCCAAATACACATTTGGTTTTTCTTGTGACAATTCCAGGAGGTACCACACACACACATAATGCACTACAGAAATTAACCAAAACCCCTTGGCATCTTCTCATCCTCCCTCTATTCAGTATGTTTTTCAGACCTAAAACCTCATCAGTAAATTCATTGTTTTAGTCTGTTGACTGTATTCTTGCATCCTTGAATTAATGCTCCAGTAGTCAAGCTGCTTAAAGACTTTTGAAATGTTAGATAACTTACAACAAAGAGGGAACATACAAAATAGCCAAGCAGCAGTATAAAAGAAGAAATAATCAGATTTAGTCTTAAACAGACCTCTTAAGGAGAAGTCTGGTTAGATCATTTTAGGGCGGAGAGCAGGGCACACAGCAAGGTCACTACCCTGGACTTCAGGAGAACAGACTTTGGCCTCTTCAGGGATCTGCTTGGTAGAGTACCATGGAACAAAGCCCTGGAGAGAAGAGGGGCCCAAGAAAAGTGGTTAATATTTAAAGATCGCCTACTTGAAGCTCAGGGGCAACACATCCCATCTAAGAGGAAGTCAGGCAAAAACACTAGGAGGCCTGCATGGATGAAAAAGGTGCTCTTGAACAAACTCCAACATAGAAAGGAATCCTATAAAGGGTAGAAGCAATTACAGATAACCTGGGAGAAGTACAGAGAAATTGAGCGGGCAGGGATCAGGTTGAATGCTTCAAATAGATATCAGGAAGTATTAATTGTGTTTTCCAAAGCAGTCTTTTCTCTTCTATATGTACAGTTTTATCCACTCCTGTGCAATAAAAATATTAAATTTATAATATATTATACTTTGCTTTAGCAGAAGGACGAAATTAAAATGAGATGCAAGTGAGAAAGAGAGATTCCACTTTGATTTGTGATACATTCTGGGACTAAAGAAGACTGGGAGTAGGGGGAAGCAGACAGAAAGGTTTCAATTTTCTGAAGGATTGGAGCAGCTAAGAAATCATGATCTAAACTGTGCTTCATTAGTACTTCCCTCTTTAACATTGTTAGAAATGTTGAATATGCAACCAATATTCTAACAGAAAAAGCCCCCACCTTTGTTTTCTTAGAGAAAGTGTTTTCTTCTAGCTCATCTGATGTTAAGAGAGATCTCAAGTCAGTATGGCAAGCATGGGTATATTCTTTCCTCAGCAGCAACACAGAATCACACAGGCAGGGATGGTGATTCACCTCTAAAACCATGGGATCTGTAATCTAGCACACGCAGGGGACAGAAGCAGATGGAGCATGCTTTCAGCTAGCTTGCACTAGTCAGCATGGGTTAAACAGTGAACAGAGAAAACTGCTCCTGATAGTGTCAACTAATGTGCCATTTGCCAAAACCATATTGATTGGCTAAAGGAGCCACATCCCACAATGCTGAATAGCTTCAGATTATCAAAACCGCATACCCACTGAGACTTGTGTCTTATTTCTTAGTTAACGCAACAAGATGAGATGGTCTGTGAAATCCTGGAAATTAGTTTCTTTTCTGTTTTCTCATGGTTTTTTCTGTTGTTTCTGTGTAAATGAACTAAGAATACAAAAAATAAGATCAAGAAAAAGACTTTTTCTAAGTTGCTGGTGGTGTCACTGTGCTCGAGATGAGGGTTGCACTGCTAGAACAAGAGATAAAAATGGCATAAGAATTCTGGATGGAATTGCATGGTTTTAAAATTCAGCTTTGCACACAGAAGAGTCCAAGTAGATAATAAGGAAGCTGGAGATCAAGACAGGGACTGAAAGCAAATAAGTGACCTGCCCTAAAGCTTGCCAGATTCTTGAGGAAGAATCTACTGCCATTCAGGGGTTTATTAGACTGCATTTAAACAGGGCCAAGAGCAGTGAGCAGAAAAAATTATCTATCAAAGTAAAAGCAAAAAAAAAAGAGCTCTGGCATAAGTCTAGATGGAAATATTACTTTTAATTTGCTTGGAGGAAAGGTAAGTTTCTACTGATTGCTGCAGAAATTATAGATATCAAGTCAAGAATACCTTCCCAACAGGAGCAATCTGTGCTGATACGCTGTGCTTTTTATAACTTAGGTCTTTCCTTGACCATTTCCATTGCAACAGTTTCCACATCAGTTTGCAATGGTGGGACACAAGAGAGCAGCTAATTTATCGAAAATCCATATTTTTTATAATCCACATCATATTTTGTGCCAATGTTGAGACCTTTACCATGAACATATTATCAGATATCCACAAAGAGTCCTCAAGGGTGTGTTTCTTGAGACAATATCCAGAGGGTAGCCTAAGAAATAAGACAAAGCTAAAGGGCTGAAATTCCCTCTTTGTTGTGGAGTAATTCCACTACATTGAGGACCCTGACTCCATGTTTAAATGAAAGCAGGCTCAGCAAGCAGGAATTGAACAGTGTTGTGATGTTGATATGAATTCCGAAACAAAGGGAAGCGAAAAGGAAAACTAAGTCGTATTGAAGGTCACATTAAAGATGGAAAATTACAAACTCGCTGCTGCGATGTGCAGTCCATCCTACACATACCCTGATTTTTCTTACCATTAAATTTTGAATGTGCTGCATAAAGAGATTGTGACATTGCAAAACAACTGGAGATCAAAACAATATTCCTCCCTGTCTCCGGAGGAGCAAAACCCATATATAGTCCACACAGTAGCACACGAGGAAATGCACATACCTCAGGAAAGGACAGAGAACCAAATCCCCAACCGAGCTTTTTCTCTATGTCAAAAAGTATTCCACTGAAATCAAAACTAAGTGGAGCTGAATGCTCTCAACGGCCATCTAAGCAAAGAGCAGAACAGCAAGGGGTGGGGGAAAAGAAGAGAGTAACAAGCAGAAAAGCAGACAAATTGAGGATAACAGCACCCGATGCAATAATCATAATGAAAGCAATTGAATTGACCTTGAAAGGTCAAATTTGCTTGGATCCCATGTGAGTCCTGGATGTGTGTATTTGTACAGGAAAGCAGATGGCAGGACCTACCCCCTGCATACACACGCCCCTGCCTGTATCCATACTGGCAGTTTCCAAGGGCACTCTCACCTCTGTTATCCCAGAACTCCTGAGGGAATCTCACTGTCAGCTACAGCACATGCGGCCCTCCTCTATGGTGCTGTATGTTCACATACTGTCCTGCCTTCTATAGGTGGTGGCTTAAATAGACAAGCCCCAAATCCAGATGGTTTTCTACTTTTTAAAGCAGCCACTAGGCTAGGATTTATTGATGAGCACTTTGCAACCAACTGATGAAACAGATTTATGTGAATTGCTGGCAGACATATTAAACAGAAATACAACATTAATCAAATAATGCCGTGGTCTGGGGTAGATCACAGCACACAAAAAGCATAGACCTGGCCAAGGTCTGATTTATCCCAATGTGGAAAAGAAGCAGTTACTACAGTGATTGCTTCTGCATCACTGAAGTTCATGGCAAAAGCTCAGCACAAATAATAAGTTTAGATTCACAGGAGCAAAGAATTGATGATGAGAAATGATGAGAAGGTCATTGACTACCGTGTGTTTTCCTTATTTTGTGGGTTCAGGCTTTCCCAGTAGCTTTCACTAGTACGTGAACATTTGAAGAGAAAGCATTGCTATATTAACACACACCAAGACCTGAGTTTCTCTCATTGCACTCCCACCCAGAAGTTGCATAAGCACATTAGCACACTAGGCCTTCTGGAGAAGACTAACCACGTAAGACATAGGAGCTTTATGGCTTCCTGACAGGAGCTGGCTCATGTCCAGCCAGCTAAGAGCTTGGGTAGAGGAGCTGGGACTGTCTCAGCCTCCCATGCAGGCATGAGCTTGGTTACCTTTAAATTTGCAATGATGAACCTGATCCCCTTTAAAGAGAAACAATGGACAGTCCTGTTTGGCCATGTTGTTGCAGAAGTTGTAATTCAGCTTATAAAGGGAGTGAATGCAGTTGGCCAAGCTCTTGCTGTCCAGCAAACAACAAAATTCCTGTCTGGATTTCAAGCATTAGCTCTAAACAATGAGAATAGCTCAAATTGCAGCTTGTGTATCCAGGCATGGTCAAAGTCAGGTGGATAGATATGAAAGTAGTGTCAATAAAAGCAAGGTATATTAAAGTTAATAATCATCACAAAGTTAAATGCCAGGAGAAGCTGAGCTGTTCCAGAGTGCTCAGCTACTGGAGTGACTTCCAGCAAATCATAAGCATGAAGGGAACAGGAAAACTGCCTGAGTTAGTGACTGAAGGCATCAGCTGAAGTGCTTTAATACTAATTGCAATTAGAGAAGATTCTCAAAAGCACCAATAGTATATTTGATGCTCAACCCCATTGCCTTTGAAACAGTCAGTCCCTTGAAAATCCCACTTTGGCCGTTTATAAAGCAGTTCATATCTACAAAGCTGAATACACTTCACAAAGGAAGGCATTACCCTCCACACACTTTTAGGGGAATCAAGGCACACAGGCACAGGAAATACTCTGTGGCACAATTAGAAATCAAATAGGAATTCTGGCCTTGTCTCTTCCACTTGTCCTTACCCTGTAATCAACCCGGATACCAATCCCAGACTGTCACACTCCCTACAACATGCATTGAAGCCTCCCCTGTGGTCCCTATGCTAATTTTCTGTCTGTGAGCTATACACACTTCTGTGACACTAATTGCACTTTAAAACTTTCTTCTGTTTCTTACTGGTTCCACTGGTCTGTCCTTACAATGCAAAGGCTTATCTTTCAAAACTCAGACTACGATATCAAAACAGTCCCTTCTGGCTGGCAAAGCTCTAAGTACGTCGCTGTTTCAGGCTGGAAGAAATGCTGTCACTAAATATAAGCCAATGTCTCTTTTCCTCTTCCTATCCTTTTCCGTTTTTTGATTCACTAGATACTTGGTCTCTCAAGCTACAGCAACCAGTCCCAGCAACAAGGCTGCATTTCTGCTTGGGGGATGGTTTTGTTTTTTTATTTCCAACCACGTGCACTCGCTGTCAAATTCCATGTCATTTGTATTTAATCTCATTCTCTATCAAGCTGATTCTCTGTCTCCCAAGCCTTCCCGTCTTCCAGCTGGGCATTTTTTAAAGCAGTGATTTGCAAAACATTAAAGCAGGCATATAAATAAGTTACTGTCTGGAGAGTGAGTCATCATTATTTAATAGGAGACTGTATCATAAGTAGTGTCTGCCTGCTGGCAGAGCAGGCCCATGCTACCCTCAATTTTATCTTGCTATTCTCTGCTACTCTCCAGTTTTCTGAGGACTTGTCTTGTCCTATCATATCTCATGATATTTTGCCTCCTGGTAAATGAGATTCTTGCTCTGGATCCCTGGTGTTCCAGGAGCTAAGGAGAAGACAACAAAGGCACACTAAAACCTAAAACACAAGAACTGCCCTGTTTTAACATGGGTTCTGAAGAGACATTTTACACCTAGCATCCCGTTAATCACAAGCTGCTAATGAGCAGAAGAGCATCTGCAACACATGGATAAGAGCCTGCATGTACACTAACATGTACAGGCTTCCCCAAAAAGAGGCTGTAGCCTGTGCCACATCCCTGCTCCTGAAAATATCATCTGGCCTTGGGAAAGGGCTGGGAACCAGCTTAATTAAAAGCATACACATGCTCCAGTGTGGCTAAATCACATTTGCATCTTAATTTCTATGACTTTAGGGCCTAAATTCATGGAGCTTTTCCTGAGGAAGGCTGTGATTTTACAGTATGCAAAGGAAGGATGCAGTGCAGTAGGGATCAGTTTGTACAGAGAAAAGCATCACTCTCTCTTCTATTACCCCCACTACTACCCTACTACTACTACTACTACTATTCTACAGAGACTCAACTTCTTTCACCGTGTCCAAAATTCTTCTACATAAGCAAGAAAGGAAGATATAATTATAATAAACCTCAAGTACTATTCCTTCTTCTTCTGTCCCACCTTAAGCTTGCTATGGCCTAGCTCCCAGTTATATTCTACATACTTCAGCTGCACACAAGAGCCATAAAACAACCTCACATGAGGCTTCACTTCGAATTCGGCTTCTTACCCATGGCAGTCTTGAACTGG
>JBCJKH010024788.1:0-14412 GCA_039877255.1 Loriculus beryllinus | reverse complement strand
CCTGCCCATGGCAAGGGGTTGGAACTAGATGATCTTAAGGTCCTTTCCAACCCTAACTATTCTATGATTCTATGATTTTAAGTGAAGATTAATGTCACAATTTTAGTTACTAGTATCTGTGAGGACTTCAGAGCACTCTACATGCACGCAGAACAATTGTCCTTGTGTTCTTCTGCTAAAAATATAATGTTAAAGCTGTGAAATCCTGTATCGGCACAGAAAAGAGGTTATAGAATTGTGCAGAAAGCACACTTCAAAATAACTCCAATTACTGACAGTGAGATCTCACACTACTTCATTTGTGTGAGTAAGCAGCAGCTTTGCAGTTAAGAAATACACAGTGACACTTGCTATATTAACTTCACTGAATTAGATTTGTGAAGAACTTAGCAGCTATGGAAAACCAGAATTAACCCTAAGCTAGACAAGGGTACTTTTATGGGGCTTATGAACTTTACAGAACTGCAAAAACTTGGTCATCAGACCTCCTAGCTTGCATACTGAATACGGGATAACAATGCTGGACTTTTCTGCACAGCCAAATTTGTATCTACTATGTCTACTATGAAATTCATTCATGTACATACATAAGAATTTAAAACACTTTTTAGGTGCCTGCTAATAAGCTGGATGCTGTAAACTAGGAAGTTTTTTTATCTAAACATTAACTAAAGGAGAAGCCAAGTGTTTGAGTTTAATCAAAGCTTATTTATCCAAATACAAAGGATTAAAGTTGCTGCAAAGTTTAAGTGGGCCAAGGTGAAGTCTAATGAATGGAAATTAAAATTAGACTTGAAAAGATGTTAAACTTCCCCCAAACTTCAAAAGCAGAACTGTCTTGACCCCAGTCTCTATCCTATTAGTTTTAGGACAAGACATAAAAACCTTACGGAGAAGTTCACAAAGTATTTTTCTAGACAATTTTAAATGTTAATGTTCTTAATGGTTCACTGCAATGTTTCCCCTCTACTTTTTCCTTTTTTTTTTTCTGAAAGACACCTCATCTTGATTGTCACCATGTGGCAGTTACGATTATCTCTATCACATGGTTCTTATTTTCTTAAGTTATTTAATTCAGCTTTTGTTTAAGATTCCTGTGAAACACATATTTGAAACAGCTGACTAAATATTTGCTTTAAGAAATAAGAAAATCTTTTGTAAGAGGTGCTAGCTAGTAAACAAAATGAACTTTGTTGACTGGCAAGAAGAGCGCCAGGAGACAACTATTTCTTTAAATTCCAGATGAAGTTTTAGAGAAACTCAAGACATTCAGTAAAAGCAAAACGTTTCTGATAGGCATTATCATTCTAATGTCATTTCTTAGTCACCGAAATCAGACTCCTTTTTACATAATGGGAAAGCAGAGTGCCACATCAGTTATTAGTATTCTAAGCTACTGTTAATAGATGCTGTATTTTTTTTTACAGACATCGGAAAGGTTTTGCACCAATATGTAACCATGTTAGTATTAATCAACAGAATTCAGCAACAGAAATGCTCCTACACAAAACATTATTAAAACCCCAAGGAATTCAGGGACTTCACTAATCACCATCAGTCTGCCACAGAGATTACACTGGCAATCTACTCTGCTGCCAAAGGGAAGAGACCTCATTAACCAAAAGCCCAGCAAATTTTAATTATTCCCCTCCCCAATCCCCAAATCTCACATTCAAATAGTTTCATCATAGAATGGTTAGGGTTGGAAAGGCCCTTAAGATCATCTAGTTCCAACCTCCTGCCATGGGCAGGGACGCCTCACCATAAACCAGGTCACCCAAGGCTCGATGCATGTACGTACCTGTGCAAAAAGGACGATAGCTGTCTCCGCCAAATTGTGCCATAACTCCAACACCATAGGCAGCTGCTTGCCTAACCTCTGGGCTGTTGTCACATATTGACTGGAGCATTGGCCTCAGGAAGTATTCAGCATACTTGAACGAGGAGGGGCTGCAGTGCTCTACAATATCGTCAAAAATGCACAGCCCCCACTGCCTGTCAGGCCACGGCCTATGTGGACACTGCATCAAAACCAGGTAATATTTAAGCCACTTTAAAAATGGTATTTTGTACAGTCAGCAATTAGATCAACAGAACAATCATAGTTAACAGTGGTCTGGTAATTTTGTTAAAATCCTCCTAGATTAAATTTAATCTTACAAACACACAATTTTCTGCTGTGATGCTTGCAGCGATACCATAAACAAAACAATATCCAGGTGAATATCTGATAGAATATATAAATTATCTAGCAAGTTCTCTAAGATTCCAGTATGTTTAAGATTCCAGGCCTATCAACACATCAGAGCAAGCCCGTACTTACAATTAGGTTGACAATTAGTGGAAGTAGCCTTTCAAACCAGGGCAGTACCTTCTCCTTATAACTGCTGAATATTGAGTGCAAAATGTCCGATACTTTAGTCAAAACATAAACGTCATTGTCATCCTGATAAGAAAAGGATACAAGTCATATTAAGACTAATGATCTTAGAAATAGTTAAAGTCACATGAAATGCCAAGGTGTCTAAACTAACGGAATGAAGTTCAATGATTTGATTTTGTAAACCCAGTCTTTAGCATCCACTATTTTTAAACTCTTGATCTCATCATGAAAAGACAGAACAGTTTGGGCTGGAAGGGACCTTAAAGCTCATCCAGTTCCAATCCCCTGCCATGGGCAGGGACACCTTCCACTAGACCAGGCTGCTCAAAGCCCCATCCAACCTGGCCTTGAACACTGCCAGGGATGGAGCTTCCACAACTTCTCTGGACAATCTGTGCCAGTGTCTCACCACCCTTAGAGTAAAGAGCTTCTTCCTATTATCTGATCTAAACCTCTCCTCTTTCAGTTTAAAGCCATTCCCTCTTGTCCTGTCACTACGTACCCATGTCAAATGTGTCTCTCCAGATTTCCCGTCTGCCCCTTTAAGCACTGGAAGGCTGCTGTAAGGTCCCCCCAGAGCCTTCCCTTCTCCGAGCTGAACAAGCCCAACTCTCTCAGCCTGTCTTCACAGAAGAGGTGCTCCAGCCCTCTGAGCATCTTCGTGGCCCTCCTCTGGACCTCTTCCAACAAGTCCATGTCCACCTTGCATTGGGGGCCCCAGAGCTCAACACAGAACTGCAGGTGGAGTCTCACGAGAGCAGGGTAGAGGGAGAGAAGCCCCTCCCCCTCGACTTGCTGGTCACACTCCCTTTGATGCAGCCCAGAACATGGTTGGCTTTCTGGGTGACAAGCTCACAGTCCTGGCTTATATGTCATTTTTCCATCAACCAATATCCACAAATCCTTCTCCACCGGGCTGCTCTTAATTAATTCACTCTCCAGTCTGTACTAATACCAGGGATTGCCCTGAACCAGGTTCAGGCCTCTGCATTTGGCCTTACTGAAGTTCACACCGGTCCACTCCTCATGCTTTTCAAGGCCCTTCTGGATACCATCTTTTCCCTCAAGCACATTAACTGCACCACCTAGCTTGGTGTCATCTGCAAACTTGCTGGGGGAGTCCTCAATACCACTACCTATGTTGTTAATAAAGACATTGAATAGTACTGGTGCCAGTAGAGACCCCTGAGGGACACTCCTCGTTACTGACCTCTATTCGGACACTGAGCTACTGAATGCAATTTTTTGGATGTGGCCATCCAGTCACTCCTTTGTCCATCAGACAGAGATTTGATGGAAGGACTATCGCTCCAATTTAGTAACGCGCATGCTCTGTGGGACCATGCCAAAGGCTTTACAGAAGTCAAGGCAGATGACATCAGTTGCTCCTTAATCCACCAACACAGCCACTATATCATAGAAACCACCAGACTATTTGGGCATGATGTGCTCTCTGTGACGCCACATCAGCCGTCTCTAATCACCTCCCTGTCCTCCATGTGCCATGACAGAGCTTCCAGAAAAATCTGTTCCATGATCTTACTGGGCACAGAATGAGTCTGACTGGCTGGTAGTTCTCAGAGTCCTCCTTTTTACTCTTCCTAAAAATGTAAGTCAATCGCTATTGCGTAGGACCTGAATGTTTGTTTCAGGTACAGAAAAATTCTAGCACGATAAACAGTCTTGTGCAAATTTACTGCTTCAGTGGATTCCTTTACAGAAGACAGAAGGTTCTTTTCCTCTTCTGTATCTTACACATACTACAACAAGCTTTTACTGAAATGTAAACAGGTAACTGCTTTTGTGACAGAAGACTGCAGCAAAAATGTAAGAAACATGAATCCTACTTCATTTTTCACCTTGCTCAATTACTGCATCAAACTGGTGAAGTAAAGATCCTCAGTTCAGATCCAGCTATCAATTCGTATTATAGCTGCAGGCAAAGATTGTTCCCTGGACACTTCCATTCAGAAACCCCTTTTTGTTTTAAAGCAAGCTCTGCTGTACTTGGTATGGCTCTTTTAATCAGTTTATACTTTAAAAGGCAGGGGAACAGAATACAGCTAGTTTCTGGTTCCTAGTGAGAAACCAGTAAGTATTTCTCATGTAACAGACAGCTTCTCAGAACTGGATATTTAAAACCTTCCTGGTCAGGCAACTTTTGCATTGTCAGGACATAATTCAAGCAGTAACTCTGGAACATACACATGAACAAAAACAGAGAAAGAGAACTGCTACAGCACACCACAAGGTCCAATGCAAGGTCCACCTGGCCTGGTATTGCTTACTAATAGCTGATAACAGATGCTCAGGGGGAGAGCTTAGCATATATGTCTTCCCTCTATCACACCAGCAGTTCAGTTATTGCCTAAGCTGGGGATGTATCTGGATATTTTACAGGAATATCTTTTGTTTAATATCTTACAGTTTGAGTATCTTTTGTGACTTTTGTACTCCCTTGTATTTCTGTTGCCTTGAGGTAAGGAATACATAAACAAATTCTGGGACCTGAGGTGTATACCCGTTATCATATGTTAATTCAGGCTATATGGCAAATGATATTCTGGTCCCACTCCTACTTTCACAGGGTAATGCAGACATGGCTTCCTTGCAGTCTTCAAAAAAAAATCAGCAAGCTCAAATGGATATTAAAGCATTTTTACAGTGCCTTGCAACTCTGTGCAGAACACGGATTTAGCTTTTCTGAAACTGCTGCTTGCTACGTTTTCTCTCATTATCAGTACACAGTGACACATAGGAAATAAACTGCTTAACTCACTGTATACAAGAATGAACAGTAAAGCAAGTAAGAAAAAACAGGAAAGGCTCTTGGCTCAGAACTTGAGTTTTGGTTTTTTTTTTTGATCCCAAGCAGTATGTAGGTGCCAGAACTCTATCCCTCTGAATGCTGGCCTAATGCTCCCAAACGAAAGGGGCTCAAGAACTGTGTTGTTATTTCTGAAAGTATTTACATATGGGTGCCTAATCTGCTAAGAAAGATTCTGGAGTCTGTCCACAATTCAGCTTCACAGGCTTCGCACCTGCACCGTGGCAAAAAAATGTTCTAGTTCTTAAATTTACTGAGCATCCTTTACACCTCTTGTCATAAGCAGCAGTGACTTATTCCTTATTACTCTTTCCGTACCAATGATGACTTAATAGAACTATTGTATCTCTTCTACAGTCACCTCCACTTCAAATTAAAAAAGTCAGTTTGGTATCTTAGCGGAGAAGCATTCACTTTGCTATTCTCTCATAAGCAAACACATTATGTCAGCTATTCATATCGCTGTCCTGCTCTGATACTATTTTAGGTCTATTCTTTTTGAGACAGGCTCCTAACCTGACATGTCAGAGGTATGCTCAAGGTTAAGAGCCACCTAGGTCATAAGGCACAAAGAAAAATGAAGTCAGCAGGGCTAGGCTTTAGATAATCACTAAATAGCCTGCTGTAAAGTGCTGTATTAAAGTAATCTAAGAAGTGTTTGACAGGATTAAGAAAATTAAGAGCCATATCCTGAACTTCCTCCTTCAGTATATCAGACAAGGAAATGTTCTGTATTTTATAATTCGATCACGTAGTGTGACCTTCTTCTTACTGGAAGTTTTGAAGGAATATGGTAACATATATTCTTCCAAAAAGAAATAATTCTGCAGATGTAATAAGCTTTAACTGAGTAGCATAGCATAACCATGTAATGCAGTTTCATCCTGGTGCTCTGCAAGTGGAAAAGCTCCCCAGACAAACTTACCTCATCTTGTAATGACTCTTCGACTTGTTCATCATAGTCTTCATCTTGTCTTTTCACTGAGTTTAAAAAACAAACATTAGACCATTACATTTTTACATAAAAAGACCGTGAAAAAAAAAAAAAAAAAAGAAACAGATTTAGAAAATAGGAAACAATAGCTGAAGATGGAACAGGAATTTTGAATTTAGGGAGCGTCAAAGAGCTTTCACAGAGAAACAAGAAATATAATCAGACAGCTCAGTTTAGGAATTCATGTAAAAGCACATGAGATAGAAATATACACACCAGCTTGTCCACAAGGACAAGAAAAATGCATAGAAATAAGAAGTTACCAGCACTGTCTTCAAGTAAATCTGTCCATCAACTTTTGATTCAACTGCAGAATTTCTGCAAATGATGCCATCTTCATCCTCCCAGAGCTCACAAATGTAACTCATGGATTCTGTTGTTTCAAAGCCCAATTACCTTACATAAATATGCAAATTAAAGAAATCTGAACTAAGCTTTTTTTGTGTTCAGAAATCATTAGGAAATCTGCTTTAAAGAACAGCCATTATCACATGTCAACAGGAATTTGTGTTAACTTACCTTGTCTTAATTCCTGGTTTTTAAAGTGCTCTTCTAGTTTTCCTTTCAGTATTCCTCCAAGTTCTTCAAAGTGTTCATTGTTAAGGCATCCATCTCCCATTACATCAATGCACTGGTGAAATAAAATGATAATTTTTTCAGCTTTAAGTTACACGAGCAGTTTCAATTAAATCTTAAGCACACAATATTAATACATGCTCTGCTTTAAGTGATCATTAGCAGAAATGATACTAATAGTTCATACTCTAATCAATGCTCAAATTATACAAGCCAGGCACAGTACCACTGCACATTCCATGCACAGAACTTCAGTGCTTTCTGTTTAAAAATTAATAAAGCCATTCATTATTTTAGGTTAATACTTTGGTATTTTGGTTCTTGCAAAAAAAATTACAGCCAAATTTTCAATCAGCTACAATATTTATAGTCAAGCCAAAATTCACAGAGGAAGCTTTTGCAATTCTTCCAGCCATTCAAATGAACATCAAACTCATGTCCTTTCTCACTGTAAAAAGCTACAAACAGTAACACCACTAAATTCATCAGGAAGAAGTTACCTTTGCAAAAGAATGCATTATTTCTGAGAGGACATCTGAATCTGGTTCTGTTCCAATGGCTTTGATGAGCGCATCACACATGAAGTGCCACATCTGCGTGAGGTACTCTGGCCCACGAACTCTAGCACATTCAAGAAGCAGGGGCATTGACTCTGCTGCTGCCACTCGAACACGTTTCATTATTAAGGAAATAAAATAATCAAGGCCAACATAAAGTGCTTAGAATTTAAGCACCCACCACCATAATGAAGTTATTAGTTTTCTACTTGAAATCTAGTAGTGTATTTGATTTCTTAATTAGATACAGATTAAAACCACAGAAAAATTAAGTTGTTTCAAGACTGTTTCAAGCCATGACAGAAAAGCTGTTCAAGTTCTCCTTTGCTTTGCTGGCACAAACAGCACTTTTTACTACTTTAACATTACAGACATGTTTATTTAAAAAGAAACTAGGGGGAAAGTAGGATATATTGCCTAAAATAGGGTGTAAAACAATGTTCTCTGAAACAATTTCTGCTATAAAGCAACAGAATTTTTTAACAGTAACACTTTCAATATGTTTAGGAAAACAGTAGGCATGACTTTTGATTCTTCCAAATTAAGTTTCTGTTTTCACAGTAGAATTTGTTAATAGGATATCATCATGGAAATAGAACTTCAACAAAGGAACCATCAGCTTTACAACTTGTTCTGTGTACTCCACAAATCCTTCCTTCAGCTCTTTTGCATAGCAAACCTGAAAAACAAAGCATGGAAATGCCACCTTTGAGGGAAAATACTGTTACAGATGTTTTCTCACCCATGTAATGATGAGAAAAATTTAAGAAAAACTTCTAACAATCTATTTTTAAAAGCATGCAATAATCCATTTATTTACCCCTCCTGATTTTTTTAAGAAACTGACAGCACCATAAGTTCTCAACACAGTCTTAGAACATTCAAGCATTTGTCAAACCAAATTCAGAAACATCAGTATTCTCTGAAAGGATCTACTCTTCAACATCTCAAATTCTTTAAAAGTTTTGCTAACACACAGAAAATGATCCGTTTATCTTGAGAATTGAAGAGTCAAAATAAAGGAACTTTTTAATCAAGCAAGCCACACACAATGAATTGTCTGAAACCTACTTGACATATCACACAACAAAAACCAGAACTATTTCATTTGATATTATAAAGAATATTTTTCCTTACAGATTTTGGCTTTAACTTGATTGTCCAGCAGTACCAAAACTTTATTACTCACCAGCATCTGGCACGCAGTTGCTTTTTCTTCAAGGCCTGCAGTTTTAATTCCAAAACTTTGCTGATCTCCTAGATTTACAAATTCCCAGCCATCATCATCACTCATATTTTCCATATCTTGTGCTGTTATACAAAGGGGAAAAATAATTATGTAAGTGCTACAAAATAATTTCAGTACCTTTTTCAAGCAAAACATGATTTTAAACCTACTGTCTAAAAGAGCTACTTCAGGTTTAATGGACGCAGTCTTCATTAAAGGTCCCATAACAACAGGAAGGTACTGCTGAAATTCCTTTCCAAGAATTTTACACATTCTGGCCCATGCTGAGATCATGTACGAAATCTGGAAGAGAAGAGTCAGAATTTTCATGTCCTGCATTTATTTAAAGGAATGCAGAAAGGAAGAACATTATACAACAGGACTTTTAAAAAGAATTTGTCGGCAGCGCATAAAACTTATTTCAAAGAGAAGAACTCATCCAATGTGCTATCCATATAAAAATGCATCTTCAAAAGACATGTCCCCAGTCTGTATTCATAATAATGCTTTAACAGTACCTCAGACCAAAGTCACTATATAGGTAAAAATGTAACAGTATCACATGTACTTGCAATGCAACCACGACTGTCTTGAAAAGTAAACTTTTTTTCTGAAACGAATCATTCCCTAAATTTAAGTGATACCACTGAGCCATATGCCTGAAAATAACAGAGCAAAAAAAAGAGAGCAGCACTGTGCTTTCAGGAGTATTTGTTTGCAAATGCACAAGTCAAAATAGCACTCCACTCATTAGAGCAGCTGTCTAACAAGTCTTGTTGAACTATTTATATGGAGGTGACACCAAAGGAATAGGTCATACACGGCAAAAAAAAGTAGTTAGTAATACACAAGGAATGATCACCCACATACTGACATTTCTTTAGCAAATACAGATCCTGGAAGTCTCATTTCCTAAACACATTTCTGTGAATGAGTCTAAGGCCATCTTCAGGCAATCAATCCCAATCTATGCAAGACATGCGGAAAAATTAGCCTGAAGGGGTAATTGGGGAAGGGGGGGGAGAAACATCACATGTACGAAGAACATTTTTAATACTAACGAACAAATTATGCACTGCAATTTTAACATACCTGTGGATCATCATCTTCTAGATCACTGAAGTCTGTTTGTGTTTTCAATAACAGCTGCATTACATCTGATGCATCCTGCATAAACTAGACACAGGAAACAACTATATGTTTTTAAAGGCAAATTAAAAGGGTACTTTTAGCACTTAAATGTAGTTTTACATGTAAGTACTTTTTAGACTTAAATGATCACTTAAATTGTTTGGTGTTAAGTCCAGCACACTGCCAAGACACAAGTTAAAGCTAGAAATAGAACCATAGAATAGTTAGGGTTGGAAAGGAACTTACGATAATCTAGTTCCAACCCCCCTGCCATGGGTAGGGACACCTCACACTAAACCATGCCACCCAAGAAAAAATGAAGTCTGAAATGCAGAAAAAAAAATGAAAACACAAGGTCTTTTTCCGGAAGCATCACCAAGTCATTCTTAAGCTTGACTCTGTTCCATACACTTGAAAGCAGAGGGGTATTTAAATAAAACACTACATAAATAAATACTAATACTCCAACAATTGTAACTTCCCCAGATATCCTTCTTACTATTTTGACTTCTTTATGGAACTGGGACAAAAGCTGATAACATGAGCTACTTACTCATGAGCTTGTAACATTTTAGGTCACACCAGATGCCTCACTGATGTTACACCTACCTTCTTTTCACTCCCCATGTTCCCAGTAGTCCTCCAACAATAATTCATTAAAATTAGTTATGTTTAAAATTTAGTTGCATGAATGAGAAGTTTACTGGGAGTCCTAAGTCAAAAGAAAGTGCTAGTAATTTTTGGGGGGATTTTAGCATTTTTGTACTGTATACTTGACATTATTTTACTTTTAAATGCTATTTTGTTTTCTTCACTCAGTAAGATGAAAGTGTGTAAACAGTAATGCAAACTTGCTATCAGAACATCACTCACACTGTCCTTCACAGTTGTTTCTCAGTATGTTTACAGAAGTATGTTTTAACCAAAAAATAAAAAACCCCCTAGACCTGCCAAATACGTCAAGCTTCATGACAAATGAGTACTTCTAGTTCTGTTACAAGCACATTTAAACTTTTCAGAGATCTGCACGCAGAAACTATGCTAAGTTTCCTTCAAACTACATAACATCTTACCAGCCATTCTGATACTGCCCAAATGAAATGATCCAGTATTTCCCTTAAGGCAAAAAGCCACCCCAAATGAAGAAAAAGAATAAATAAATGAGTGCTTTCAACACTGCTCAGTGTGAAAAGACTAACTCAGGCTGTAATATTTTCATAGGATTCTATTAGGAATTCGTGAATCTAAACAGCACGCCAGTCACCTCAGAAATGAGACCAGGAAAACAAGCATAGAAATCAGCAGCAACAGAGCTGTATGTGTAACAAGTGAACATATTAATTCAATGTTAACTCTGCAAAAAGGGGCATTTTAAAGTATATTTAGACCATCAGATAAGATCTAAGCTTACCTTTTCTTTACCAACTGCAAGACCAATTAGGCTGATGCATTCAATAGTCTTTCCTCGTAAAAGTCTTAATTCCTTCTGAACGGCATTCTCAACAATGTGTTTTAGAGAGGGCATAAATAAATCATAGTAGGGAACAAACTTCTCCTCTGCTGTATCTGCAACTGATGCAATTGAGGTCACAACTTGCTCCAAAACTAGCTTAGTGCCTTTCTGTATCAACTTGGAAAGAGGAAGAATAAAGTGTTATATTTCTACAGCACATTCTTTACTTAAAAGCATGCCAAATGTAAAAATCTGCTCTTGTATGTCCTAATTATGTCAGTTTAGACCAACACCTGCAGCTATGTTGGTCCAACACCTGCTTATTTTAGAGGTCTTAGTGCAGCTATACTTATTCCCTGTGACAAGCTTACCCTCCATGAAACAATGTGTTCAGTATATTATACCTCTTGTAATTTTATCACCATAGTGGAATGAAGATGCTTCACTAGATTATCCAAATATGGAATAAGCAGCGACTTAGGACAATCTTCAGTGAAGTTTATGAGTGCTGCAGCTGCGTGGGCTTGAACACGCTGGTTGCCTTGATCCTCCATGGTTTGCAGAAGAGCTGCTATCACCTAAAGAAGAAATGTGTATTTTCAGAGAATGAGTTTCTGAAGGGGACATACTTTTACCAGTTCCTCACCCCATCGTACTACTTACCTTCTCATGAAATTTCTTTTGAAAACCAGGTGCAAAATCAGTTGCCATTTGTCCGATAGCATTACAGGCAGCATATCTTACTCGTGGATGCTGGAAAAGTATTTCCCTCAAATAGTTAACAAGTAGTTACGAGAGCAGAAATGAAAACATTTTGAAATTATTAATAAACTTGTACTCACAGGATCCTGAAGGAACAGCAAAACGAAATTAACTATCTCATTTAAAATTCCTTCCATCTGTTGATGGCAACCTTCTCCAATGGCCGAGAGAGCCATCAAGCCAGCATGCCTGTATTTCCAGTCAGCTACAGAAGAGTAAAAATGAAAATATATGTTATTCATTTAGGAAACTAAAAAGACAAACCATCTTTTTGGGAGCAAATAGGAGGAAGAACGAAGAACAGAAGTAGGAAGGAAAACTGATGTATCTACTTGATTTGTCAAATACTTTTCACTTTTCCTCACATATACTTCCAGAGATGCACAAAAATTTGAGTATTTAATCCAGGCCAAATCCAGACCTAGAAAAAAAAGAATTCTTAACTGCTGATACAAGTATGTACATAGTTCTAACACTTGGAACCAGCACATTAAGTAAGCTAAGTAGGGAAGCATCAGGACAGGATTTCTTTTTCCCCTTCCCATGTATAAATATACATATATATATATATATATATATATACATTTTTTTATTATATCAAAGCAGCCTATGAGCCTATGTCTTACTCTTTAGGTCAGGAGGGGAAGAAGGCCTAGTGAATCAAATATCTGAATTTAAAACAAATAAATGATCAGTACTGAACTTCTCCAGCTGTTTCTCCAAGACATTTTAACAACAGTAACACTTCATCTAGGGATGTAAGGTTTTCCCTGCCTCTAAGTCCTACTGGTCTGCTCCTTTGGGTTTCTGCTGTTGGTTTTGGTGGTTTCTTTTTTTTTAAAAATAGAATCTCTGTGCTTCTGTGCTGAAAACCATGGCGATTACAGAAAAGAAAATCAGAGGAACAAACAGGTTTATCAAACAACTTGCGGTAAATGCACATAACAATTTCTTTCCTGAAATAATGCAAGATTTCAACATTCCTCATTATTTATTAAATTCTTGGAATAAAGAACATGACAGTTCAGAACATGGGAATCCTGACAGTCAAACTTCTGTTTCACGAGGACGAAATGAAATACTATCTTAAGAGAAGGTACAGCGAAGAAGCAGTTTATTTTGCACTAAAGTTCACTGGATGTTCCTAGTTAAGCTTACTCTTGCTACTCTAACTGTATTACTATTAGCATGCATTCCGGACTTGAAATTAATGATTCTACGAAACAAAACACAACTATATTTGGACCATCTGGCTACTCAATCCAAACCCAGTTCTAAATTATTTCAGTAAACATTCGTGAGAAAAACAGTTCACAGCATTTAAAGCTGAAATGTATAAAAGATACATCGAGTAGCTAAGCATGAAGACCTAAGGGGTATCAAAGGTTCTGAAAAGGACAGAATTGTAAAAAAAAGAAAATGCAGCTACTTACGATTCTGAAGCATCTGCATAATATGTTCTTTAATCATAGGTAAAACAAGTTTTCCTCCGAGGCCACATGCCATCCTGTCCAGTGCACTCTCACCAGCAACTGCATTGCTAAATATCAGTTACAGAGACATCAATGGTTTGATAACTACAATAAAAGAGTCCAGCAGGGCACAGAATTGCCCTCTCTTGCATTTCTAGTCTTCAGACTCTTGCCATCTGAATACACTAGAGCCTCAGTAAGCAAATAAAGCGTACCCAAACCTAAAAGCATACACACTAGTCACAAAACAGCTACCTACCCTCTACTGAAACATTAATTATTTGTAGCCTACTGATTAAGTCTAGTACCAAAGAAACTCAGGCCTTACTGGCACTGAAGATATAGACTGAATTTTGCAACAATTACATGTACCTAGTAAGCTGAAATGAAGTTTGCAACGTATTACACAATCTCACTGGCCATCATCTTTTTGTCATGAGAATATGAACCAGTTCAGACTTGCTGTGAATCAAGTGGACCAGTAGAATTCAAGTTTTGGCACATAAGAGACCTTTCTTGCACAGCTGCAGTACCAGCAGTCTAGAAGGATGATCTCTTGCCAATGACTCAGGCAGGAAACATCATTCCAGGTGAGGAATCTGTGACTCCCAGGCAGTTGCAGAACTGAGAATCAACTAACATTATCTTTGTGAAGTGATCTGTTCCACCCAATAAAATTATTCCCTACAGAAAAGCAAGAAGGTTTCCAGGATACAGATAACTACTGGTACAGATATTAAAGCCCATCCTAGACACCCATGCTAACGGAAAAGCTGAGTAATAGTTCAGAAAGGGATGAATCTCTCCTTTCACATATCAGTCAGCTGGGGCAGAAATAGAGGTCTTCAAATTATTATGCTTGAATCTCCAGCTCTCATTACAAACCATAAACAGTCTAAAAACTCAAGATACTGTGAACAGCAGTGTTCGTGCAAAGATACTGACAATATTGTAACTTCTTCTAATTAGTCATTTTCAAATAGACACATCAGGAGGAGGGCAACAGAGCAGGGACACCCAGGTTTAGAC
>JBCJKH010024782.1:0-16894 GCA_039877255.1 Loriculus beryllinus | reverse complement strand
ATCCCTGGCAGTGTTCAAGGCCAGGTTGGATGAAGCCTTGGGTGGCATGGTTTAGTGTGAGGTGTCCCTGCTTATGGTGGGGGGGCTGGAACTGGAGGATTTTAAGGTCCTTTCCAAGCCTAACTATTCTATGATTCCATGTGTCCAGTTTCTCTTATCTCCCATCCCTCTTCAGAGTCACAGGTGCTTACACAGGCACAAAGGAAGACTTAAATCCTTGAGGAAAAGGTGGAAAACTCTCCTACTTCTCCAATAAGTGGAAGGCCAACTCAGCTGTAGCTCTTCCTGCTCCTGGGTAGTCAAAAAAATTCCAGAAGCAATCTCAATACTGCCAGCATTAATCACAAGGAGCATTCTTTGCAACGTCTGGATTCTTTGTGTTGCCTGGATAACGGGTAGGTATTTTACTGTATCAGATATTGTCCTGCCAGGTTTGTAATTGAAGTGGCCTGGCAGTTTTAATATTTCAGAGTGGCACAAATGAGTCATGGAGTTGACTGCTCCCGCTGAGCATGAATTATGTACCTCCTTTTAAGTGAGGTCCAATGCAAAACTATAGCAGAGATCCTGGGCCCTGGGTCAACCCTACTACAGCATTCATCCTACACTGAAGGAAACTTCAGTCCGCATTCTGTTCAGAAATGTGATTCCTGTGAACTGTCAAATAACCCCATCACAGCTGCAGATTGCTCCTCTCTTGCAAAACAAGACCACTTCCACCTCTGGGCTGTCATTTCAGCCATCAGTGTTTCATTACCACACTGCAACTAGTACTAAGAACAGGTACAAATGAATCACTGCTCAAACAGCTCAAGTGCTCTGAGTAATCCGGGCTCCAGCTTCCTTAGAAACTGCTCAGAATCTTTCCTTGAAGGTAAAAGGCAAAACGAGCCACAGTTTATTTCCCAGTTCATCTCAATATTCTAAAACCCTCGTTTACTGAAGATACAACTTTATTAGTTGCAATCATTTCTGCGAGCACAGAGGATGTTTGGGTTTCTTCTCTCCCACAAGGGAGAGATGAGGAAATAACCTGGGTGATAATTAAAGTGATAGCATTTGGAAATAGCAAACTTGCAGCCAACTTTTGACAACTGGCAAGGCTCACACAAGTGCTCCCCACCTCCTGACCACACTGCCTTTCCTACAGGTTTCAGTGGAAGACACTTGGCTTGGAAAACTTCTGTGAAGGTCCTACTCTGCCGCTCCTTTACCCCTTCAATGGCCGAGTACATCAGGCACAACCCTGCAAGAATGGACATCTGAAGGCCAAATCAAAGCTAAATGAATTGTCTAACAACACTGTCAGGAGGAGAGATTTTACTGAACATTTGGTTCTTGCTTTTTCCCTTTAATGTATCCTTTTTTTTAAGCCACACTTCCCAGAGCCAAGTACTAAAAATAAGGAATAAGATTATCCAAAACATAACTTATGGATATCGTGACTGTGGAGAAACAGCTCAAAGTTAAAAGCTGAAGAGATCTAAAACTGCGTTTTTAAGATGCATTCAGATTGCACAGCAGAGTGGCCAATGCCAACTTATCCCTGGGCTGCCTTGGATGGAGCTGCTGGAAGCAGTCAAAAGATTTAAACAGGAAGAGGGTGCCAAGCTCCCAGCAGCTTTCCATGTCAAATATTCCCAGCTCTGCCAGCAGAAGGCACGTGGTCACATGCAGGTGAGAACTCAAAAGTCAGAAGTACCTTGTACCACAGGTAAAGAGTGGCTGGTTTGGTAATAGATTATTAGCATGGAACTGCTGTTATTAACCATGATGAAAAGGGCAGTGCCCAGACAGCACAAACCCCAAGAGAAGCAGAAAGGCATGTTTCAGGTGATGAGGCAGGCATTGCCTCCCATCTGTCTTGTCACAGCAGGAGCTCACTGTGTTTGTATTACAGAATGGGCTCCATGGAAAACAAGCTCCCATATCCCTCTCTGGAAGCTGTTTTTCTGGTGAGGTAGTGTTTACACCTATACATAAATACATTCAGTGAATCATCAACGTTCCCATCTGCCATTTAGTACACTCATAATCATTAAAGGACAGAGCTGCACACGAGTACCCAGGTTGCAACACAGGGTTTGGCTGAGATAAGTTTTCATTTCAAAAAGAAAAGGGGGCTGGGGGAAAGACTGATTCATCACCATGGCATCTTGAAATAGCTTTGCTCAAAAGCATTACTGCTGTGCAAGTTCTGCACTGGTTTCGTTATCTTGCCAAGTTGGACCACTGCAGGTATTACAACACTCTCTGTAGTCATGGAAGCTCCTTTTTCCTATACAAAAAGGAAAACATCCATCTGCAAACCAGCAGAACAGTATTTGGTACTTCCATGAGACCAATGAATTACTAAACCAGCAAACCATAAGGAATTAGGATTTGGGTTTGTTTTGTGGGCTTTTTTTTTTTTTGTTTGTTTCAATAGGAAAAACAACACAGAAGAACTGGGTGCCTGTCTGAAGTTTAGGCCAAAAATAGGAAGACAACTAAACTCCCCCCCTCAGGAATAAAAATCAGAGTCTCTTTTTGTTCTTTACCTAGTGTACCCATGCTAACAAAACACAAATCTCTGCAGGGGACCTATCATGTGGGATGCTCAGAAATGCCTACCCAACTCACAAAGACTTTGTCCACACGAGCACGCAAACGCTTGCCACAGGTAAAACAAGGGAAGGTTCTGCATCTCTCTCACAGCACATGAAGACTGTCAGGTAGATGTTCCTCTGCAAGGATCAAAATGCACACCCATTCTTTATTGGTGACAGAGACACAAAGGAAATCAACTGTCAGAGTTTACACGCTGCAGGCAGGATCAGTTCATGCTGCTTGAGGAAAAACATGTCAGAGTGATGGCCTTACTAACTGTAATTAGTATAATTTATTACAATAGCTTTTGGTCCTGCCTCATGAAATGAGGGAAAGAGAGCTGAAGAGGTAAGACACCATTTCCTGTTGATTATTACTACCACACCTGGAATTTCCTATCTGTCTGAAGTGGGTGACTAGCTCCGAGAGGTCCCCATCCATGTTGTTGCTCTACTCAGTGAACAACCACCTAGTCTGAATGCTGTGATTTGCACAGACCAGTTTCTGCAAATACACACCTACAAAAATAGTGCCAGTGGAGTCAAGCTCGAGTGATAAAAGGCTGGCTTTGGCCAAACTTTCCAAGTGTTCATGTAGGAATAACACCAGTGTAACTATAAAATAACATCAAATCAGAACCTTGACATCTGCATACTTTAGGACTTAGTAAAAGCAGGCAAGTCGAATGGGTGTCATCACTCACCACTCTTAGCTGCTGCCCATATGCACCACCGGCGAATCAGGGCACGAATTCCAGTACACCTCATGCACTCCAGAGCAGCGACTGACAAGTCACTGCAGGCTTGGCTTCATCCCCTGCTCCACAAGGGCATTCCTCCCCTTTCACTGCCTCACAACAGACGGGAAGGCTGGTCACTGTTATAGCGATCTCTGCCCTCTTGAACTGGCCATGCAGAAATGCTACAGGTCAGACCTGTGTGAACAGATTATTCCCTCTAGATTTGTGTTAAATACAGAGATACACCACAGATGTGTGTTGTCAGTCCAACAGCTGATTATTACTTTCAGGATACACCACACATCTTCCCCAGCACCTTCCCTGTACTTGCTCTGTGAAGTTGCTGCAGTCAGCCAAGCCAAGCCTGCTGATTCAGCTGAAACAACACCCTAAAAATGAAACTTTTACCTGGATAAACTTGTGATCTGATGCAAAGAGCAAAGACAAAGGCAGGAACAAGCTGGAGAAAGAGCCAGATCAACAGCACCACACCCCTCCACTGTGTGAAGCAGAGCACAAAAACTATACCCTGATTCACCCATCGTCTGTGGCAGAGTCCATCCACCCACATACCATTCAGTTTATGGCACACCGTCTGTTCTAGTTCAACTGCTACTCAGTGGTTTTGCTCTCTAGTTAGAAGCCCTTAAGCACGGACAGCTACCAATTTCAAATTAACTGTACTCCTAAACTTAGGACTTCTAGTAAGCAGGGAAGGAGTCTGTAAGATGGGCTGCCAGCAAGTCACAAACAACTGTTGAGCAAATGTATTTTAAATCAGACAACCCACACAAGCCATCTTCTTCTTTGGAGCTTTGTACTCACCACTAATACCCATAAAACCACCCCCAAATAATTGCTTTTATTAATCAAGAGTTTTGAAAGACTTCTTGAAACCCACAAACTCAAATTTGAGGGAATGTGTATATAAGACTCCCTATCCATTTAAGAAAAAAAGGAAAAGGATTAGCTTTAAGACTATGAGGTGCTTATGGCCTAAGTTTTATTTCTACACAATAGAAGAGGTATTGCCTTGACTGCTCTACTGGGTCTCTGGTTCAACACTGACAAAAAAAAAAGAACACAGAAACTACTTTTTACTACACTTAGGTGCCCAGCAGAGTTTAAGGCATTGCTCATTTTCTTGCTAGCCTGGGAAAGATTTTTCTCTCAATATTCACTGAATGCTCATCTTACCTGGTTAAGGTCCTTGGATCAGGAGGCTGAGGCTACCTGGAAACTCCATTAACATAGAGCCAAGCTGTCCTTCATTTCAGTAGCATTGCTTTGTGGTGAGTAAGCAAGGGGTAGATAACGACTATCCTAAAAGCAAATGAGAACATCACGATGACACTTGCTATTTCTCAGCACTCTGTTGACAGTCAGCAGAGCAGAGCAACTCTGAAGCATGCAGAACATCCTCTGGCTTGAGTGCTCCCTGTAAGCTGTGACTTCAGTGCTGAGTTTGAGCAGCTGCTGTTTGTCAGAGAGATATCCCTTGCAGTACAAAGAACTCGAGAGCTATCTAGGGTCACGATCAAAACAGGCTTATTTCCAGTAACACAAACCAGCACCTGGCTTCAAAATTCACATGGGGATGAAGGTAACTGCAACACTGTGTAGTATCTTGTAAGAAAAGCAATGCAACACTCGTTTTTCCCTTGCTTTTAAGAAGTGCTTCTGTCTCTATCACTCTCTCTGCTTTGAAGATTAATATAGGCCAAGTTCTGGCTAAGTCTCCTTTTTCTTATCTAAGGTTGTGTCCTTGGAGGCATCTATGCGGGTAAAGCAAGAGCAACTTCAATACTGCTGGATGCCACATTACAGCAGTTAGGCAGAGAAAACTACCAGTTCTTGGGCCATACTCAACTCAGAACTGCCTTGTGAGCTGGCAGGGCTCTCAAGACACCCATCTCCCCTTTATTTTCCCATACACACACTTGGTTTGGACAGTGCAGATACCTTACTGCACCTGCACTGCCACAAAAGGAACAGACCATTTTGAGATGCTGCAAAAAGGGCACATGTCAATGTGCTGAGCAAGCAGACAGCAAAGCAGTGTAGGCCAGCAGAAAGAAGACAGCCAGAAAAGAAACACAGCTACTTTTCAAGGCAAGCTGCTTCATGCTGTACTGTACGAGATCCCTCTTTCTTTATATACATACACACGCAGTGAACATAATTCAGAGGAGACTTTAAGAATGAATATAATTCATTCAGACCCTGTTAGTTCTTCAGTAAGCTTTGTTGGGTTTTTTAAACTCAAGTTGTGACATCAGTAGACAAAGTAATTTTTCTAGTTTATGCATATTTAAAGGATCATTGAGCTTTCTTTTAAAGCTGTTAAGTCCTGTGAAACTATACAGAAATATCAGATTAAAGTAAATGTATATCCACTATCAGATCCAAAAGCCTCAGCTAAACCAAGCCATTTCAGTCCTTGGTTAAAATGAGCGCACTACCAAGGGAACACAACTGGGAAGAAAAGGAAGTCTCAGGTGCCATGAATACACACAGTGAGTGACACTTCAGGGAATCACTTGTGAAACACACTTAAATGACCTTAGCAGGAGGTTACACACTAAATTCCAGAGGAAGGCAGAATCTGACAGGGGGAATTCCTTCCCTACCCCTTGCTGAGTTCCACACTGCTTTGAGCAAGAGGTCAGCCACAAATCTAGAAATGACACTTTCCCGTATGTCAGCACAGGGTCACAAGAAGGGGAGTAGTGAGTACTTCTGAGAGCATCTGGCTCCATCACCCACAGAGAAAGCTTAAATCCTCAAGCCTAGGAACTATTCCTATTAGCTTAATGCAGAACTGCACTTTATGAATACCTCCTGTCATCTCCACCTGATCATCTCCACGTTTCCCCAGCCCAAGGATTTATCAGAGCTAGATGAAAACCAGATTATGATGGCAGCTGCCTGCATACGCCTGTTTGTTTGAATTCACAGCAGCAGCTTCAAACCTATGTCTAGCCACAGCATATTATCCTTCTGCCAGTAAGTGAAGAAGAGCTGAACTGTCTCCCATTATCAGTATGCAGCTATGCAGAGTGATCAAGTTACTGCTTTGTTTATTGAATCATAGAATCATAGAATAGTTAGGGTTGGAAAGAACTTTAAGATCTTCCAGTTCCAACCCCCCTGCCATAAGCAGGGCATCTCACACTAAATCATGCCACCAAAGGCTTCATCCAACCTGGCCTTGAACACTGGCAGGGATGGAGCATATTCCCAAAATTATCCTGAATCAATTCCTAGTACTGGCAAAATTCCCCTTCGAGTTATCCTGTAAAAGGGACAGTGAAGATTGACTGAGCTGATCAAAGAGTACACAAGATTACAAAGCTTTGGTATATAAAATTTCTTTTTTTAAACAAAGCAGTTACAACAAATGATGACTGCAATTTTGTCTTCAAAGAACAAACAAAAAACCCAACAAAACCAAAGCCTTCCAAAATGCAGGAAGATTGAAAAACACCACAGTCATCTCTTCTGTCTCATTTGAGAAACAATTATTGTTCCCTCCCTCCTGTAAGACTACCCAGACAGCAGCTCCCTCTACAACTACATATGAAAAGTGAGCCACAGCTTCTTTCCTTTCAGATGCATGCATTGAGTACTGCCGCTGAATTGCAGTAATACACATCCTACTAGAAGTTGCTACTAAAATGTCACCAAAAAAAACCCCAACCCCAAGCCTGTGGACATTCCTGCTAATTCCTTTACATTAAGAGACACAGACTTGGTATTACACACAGTTCTGTATAACTAGCAAAAGTGTTCACTGATGTCCCATAACCCTAACATTAGAACCTACGTGCCTCAAAGAAAAGTACTAGTCAAAGGGCTCTTAGTGTTCCCTGCTGTCAAGAGTTTGTGGAGCTTGCTGCCACACATTTGTCAACAGAAGCGATGGGGCAGAAGTTCTTATATTAAAAGGAAATGTGAATAGAGTTGGTTCTGCTGAATCAAGTTCAAATTTACCCGACGCCATTTAAAAAGCACAAGCTGACATCTGAGATTTTGTAGGAGAAGGTTAAAATTGTAGGTCTGTCAAAAACCAAGAAGAAAAGTCCAAAGAAAAGCTGTAATGCCATTGATCAGGATAAGGTCCCTTCAGGGAATTAAAACCGTGAGTACGCTGTTCTCTGCTGTTGCTGTTGCGATGGTGGCTGTCCTTGCTGCTGCTGAAGATGAACCTGCTGGGAATACGGATCCTCAAGAGACTTAACAAAAATTGTTGTTTTAGGCCCAGTTTTCCAGACAATACCATTTGAATCTATCACAGAGGACTCTACTGTGATGTTGTGGGTGCCAAGTATCACAAAGTTTAACAGAAACTGAGTGCTGAAGTAGTCGTTGTGTGGTTCCACCCTCTGCTCCATTTCATTGGTCATGTTGTCAATAGGAATCTGAGAACACATGGAAGGTTAAAATCCCATTTTGTAGAAACCTGTTCAAGTAAGTTTTCTTCTCTCCATTTGAAAAGGAGAGGGATCAGAGAAAAATCTTTGTCCTCAGTTTTCCTAACCAATGCATGTGCATGTTTGAACCAGCTTGTCATGTTTCATCACTGATGAATGCATTCTTTTGATACCTATTCACAAAAGCAAGGTAGCTAACACATCTGTTTCTCCCTGAGGTTCTAGTTTTCCATAGACTAAACAAGTCAGATAAACATTACACACTTCCTAGTCCTGTTCTTCTAGAAGCAACTTTTTCCTTTCCCTCCCTCAAAAAAAGAACCCAACCAAACAACAAAACAAGCACAACCACCCCAAACCCACCAAACCAGGCTTCTCATTAAATGTCATACATTAGCAGAACCGTAACTTCTGAACATGCAGTCTTTGACAGAATTGTTGACTCATGTTTCATATGCATCTCCTCAGGTGCTACTTAATTTGGACAGCATGCCCTCCCAGTTTCCATAAACAAATGGAAAAATCCACCCTTAAAATGAGAATAAAGAAGTTCTGGAGTCTACATGGTAGAGAATAACCTGCCTTTTCCCCTTTGCGGTTTAATATGGTATATACCTAGGTTGAATTCCCCCCAATTTCAAGCAGATTCCTGACTTGTTCTGAACATCACAAAGACACTTTTGTCTGGAAAAGCTGTTACTAGAAACACATCAGCATACAGCAGACCTAGAAATCTCATATACTATGCCTGAGTCTGGCATGGACTTGAATGTCAACTGCCCAGAGTGAGAGGATCACAGAAGAACCCATTCATTTCCACCTGAAATTCTGCTAAACCAGAGGCAAACAAAAGAGCAGGAAAAAACTGCAAGAAAGCTTAAGACTCCTGATTCTATTCTATCTATATACCTTATAGTCTTGTCCAGATTTGCTCTGCAGCACTGAAGAGACATTTAGGCAGACGGACTGGATTTTACGGAAAAGGCCTGGTTTAGACCCATGCTGAACCACTCCCTCCACCTTTAGAGCCAGCTGCTGATTGTTCTGTACTGCAATAGGTTCTGCTGGGTTCCTTGGAGATGGGGATAGAGCAAGCTGAAACACAAGAAAACAGGCTACAAATGTGATTTTACACCTCCAGGAAAGCAAGTACAATTCCAGGGTGAAACAGAACACCTTCTTATAGCAAAAATTCCAAAGAGGGGTTTGGGAGGGAAACCAGCAAATGGAAACACAAAACTTCTATCTGAGGATCATTACTACCGTAACTAACAAGCATCAACACCAGTACCAGATGTGGTCTTTGTATCAGTTTCATTAATTGCACTTCTTGAAATGAAGCGGAGAAAGTCTTCTTCAAAATATACTAAGCTGAACAAAGAAGTAAAACGCAGTAAGAGTTAACAGTAAAAATCTTAACGCTTTCCCTTTTCGCAGCCAAAAGGAGCACTTGAGCAAAGAAAATGATGACCACTGCAGGTCATCATGATGACCACGTGAGAAACATTACCATTTTCCTCTAAGACAGTAAACTTTGCTTTTCCAAGGAAAAGGAAAAGCAATACAAATGTATCAAAACTGCCTTCCCAGGACTAGACCATTATTTAGCTTTGAGGACTCAAAACCAACACCAGTTCCAGTTAGATTTTCTCTTTAAGGCTTTGCAGTCAAAGAAATGAATCCTACTAGCCTAAGTCACAGTCTAGTGGTTCTTAATGCCCATATGTACATATGATTCAAGTTACTCCTAACAGATAACCCCAGATGCTATTTGCAGTTGAGTATCTTCACTAAAAATGCCAAAGCTTTGTGCCTTCAAGGAGGCTTTTCTCATGAGGTAGACGCTATAAAGAGAAATTTCAGGCCACATTTGAGCAGTACTTACCTTAATACTTGTGGACTGCAGCTTTTGAAAAAAGTACCTTTGAAATGAAAGGGGCACCTTCAACAATGCGATAACAGCATTGCACAGACAAGCTGTATGCTGCAAGAAACAAAGCCAAACCACTGAGAAAAATACATCATTCATAGCATAAGGAAAAGAAATACACTTGAGGGACTGAAACTGCAGTATTTTCAACTGGAAGTCCAGAAATATATTGATACAGTCATAGGATAACAGCCTTTTTGGACTTAGATGATCTTAAGGTGCTTTCCATCCCTAACCATTCTATGATTTTATGATTACATTCAGCCTCTATGTTCTACCCTTTATGAAGGTATTATGCCCCGGAAAGAACAAGGAGGCCAAGGAAAGAACAATTCAGATCATTTCAGTCATAGTGTTAGAGTCAGCAGAGTAGTATCTGCTTGAAACACTCACACCCAACACCTCAAACATACAACACCTCCCCTCTAAGCAAACAAGTCCCCCCAAGCATCACAACTTAATGTGGTGCAACAATCTCCTCTTTTTTTCCTTACTACACTATACTATCCTTCTGGCTCGTATGAGCCAAGGTAGTGCTACTGAAGTCACCAAGCTGCATGGAGCTAGTGACAACTGAGTTTGCAGGGTTTACCTTTTCTGTGGTTCACAAAACTCACTCCTTGTTGTGTTTGGAATTGGTAAGGACTGTTGAATTTAGAAGCTAGGCAAACAGATGCTGGCCATGACAAATGAACTACCTTGTTCCCATCAACGTGCACTACAGCTTCATGATGTTCACTAAGCATACTAGCCCTGTAAAGGAGCATGTTATCAGCTCACTGTTTGCATTCAGCGCACTTTACTTTGTGTTCTCTGATGACCCGCATTTGTAAGAGGAATGCTATGCTCACAAAACACAGTATTAACTGCCAGCACCTCAGGGACTGAAGCTAGGCTAGTGCTGGACACTAGAGACAGTTTATGCCAGTAAAAGCTTCTGTTAAGCACGTCCTTCAGTTTCTTGACCACTAAAGATGCATGGAGTTGCTGAGGTTTTGAAGGTTTGTCTAAGAAATATACATTTAAAACAACTACTTGCCAAGTAAGACACAGGAGCATACTTCCTGTTGAGGGATTCCACTTCTTCCAGTACGCGATTAAATACAGACATCATTCTTCTTTCATATTCACTCTCAACATGTGCTGTTCCATTCGAGCTGTATTCCTGGAAACTAAAAAAACCCCAAACTTTTCACTGTATTTGACATACTTTTCTCTTTGTAATGTCGGAGGCTTATTCCCAAACAGACCCAACAAGACCATCCCCTGTTATAACTCAAAATCCACCAAGAAATAACTGTTCAAACTGTTTACTCTGTTTCCTTATTATTTCTCCACTATAAGACTTGCCCTTTACATTTAAATCCCTAACTACATCTTATCCCAACTTCTGTCCTCATCCTTTCTCACTTGAAGCATTTAGAGGTCTAACAGGCTCAGCACACTTAATACCCCTACCTTTTATTTAAGCCTGTAGTGTTACTAATGCTTTTAGAAGCCTCACAGCTCAAAGGAAAGCAAGAATACCAGCCAGAGATAAGAATAAAGCTGGAAGTTTGTAATCTCATGCCTTGAATACAAGTCCATCTCCTAGACACCTAATATTTTGAATTCCCCAGCTTCATCCTTTTTACAAGTCTGATCAATACACCTTCTAAGCAATGCTTAATTCATACGGAGTAGGACAATCACTTTGATGTTCACTTTTACTTCCAGTTATAAAAATCACGTATTTAAAGCTATATTTAAAGCCACATTATCTTCAATTTAATCTCAGCCTGGGAGTTTTAAAGAGGGATTAAATTCATAGGAACTTCATTTCCTAGGGGGTTTCAGTTCAAAGTTAAAACAAGAGTCAGAGGTTATGGATTTACATTAAGAGTTTAAACTAATTTAGTGCATATATTTGCAGGACTCTAAAGGAAACCAGTGTGTGCTTATAAGTGCAAATACTAGGTATGGGAGCCACTACAGAATGACATAAGCTGAAATACGTGGTTAAAGAAGAGATTAAAAGTTGGGGTTTATTTTCATGTAAGCCTATATTTAAAACATGCCCAGCACAGTACTTTCCAGAGCAAAATCAGAACAAATGTGGAACCCAAAACACAGTCCCTAGAGCCTGCAAGGTACAGCACAGCAGCACCAGGGCCTCAAGCCTGCCCAGAGTGGAGTTAGAAGGGTCTACTGAGAAACCTTCTGAGCATTCTTTGAATTCCTAGGCTTAAAGCCCCCAGGGATTTAGAAATAAACAGCAAAGGAGTTAACTATCAGACCTACTTTGCAGATTCTGGATCCAAAATCAGAGCTTCTATTGCATGCGAAATCAACAGGCAGCTCTGCTGTTGTCTGACATTAATATTAAGGAGTTAAAAGACTTAGATTGCACCTGATCCAAGAAATGCAGTATGGTTACTGGACTTACTTATCTACCTTCTGCAAAGTAATCCTAACAGTCATTTACTCCTTTAGTAAACAGATCAAGAACCATGAAAATCCCCAATTTTATGCTGTTGCAATTTTTATGTCCTAACCTCTTCATAAAGCATTCCCAAGCAATAGTATGGCAATGTTTATTTCCAAATAAGTTTTAAGCAACAAGTACTAATTTTTATGTTCCTGTTTCAAAATGATTTTGTGCCAGTCTCTGTAGAAAACAGGATTGTTCACCATCATTCTGTCCATATGAGAAGGGAAGTCAAAATATTAGAGGGTGCTCAGGCATTGGAACAGGCTGCCCAGGGCCACTGTCCCTGCAAGTGTTCACAGACCATGTAGGTGAGGCCCTCAGTGCCATGGGTTAGCGATGGCATTGGCAGTGCTGGGGAATGGTTGGACTGGATGATTTTAAAGGTCTTTTCCAACCTGGTTGAGTCTATGAAATCCTAAGGTTTTTAAAAGGATACAGTTCTACATTCCTTAGAGTTGCTGAGTCGGCATCAAAAGATGCCTGATACAGCTCTCCATAGCGGGCAGCCAGGTTCCGGAATTCCTCCATTGAGTGCTTCATCTGCAGAGCCAAACCCAAATCAAAGCAAAACAAACCAACCCCTCACCTATCCAGCATACTCTAGCAAGATGTACCATGTTCCTGCTTCTTCAGACAGACAAAAGTCACCAAACTGACAGGCTGTTATCTGTGCATTAAACTGTAGACACAGCACCAACACATCCTCAATGGGCTAAAAATAAAGCAAACCAAACCAAACAACCTCGAACCCCACCAACAACCTCCACCATCCCCTAAGGTAAACCTAACTGCTCCTTCAAAGACCACCCACTGATGCCTTCTTGCAGACTACATGCATTTTAGCAGCAGACTGTCTTGGTGTTCTGTACGGTAGCAAGTCTGTTGCCAACGGTCATCAAAAGAGGTTGCAATGGGATCCTTACTGTAATCGCAATATCTGAGGTGTTTCAAAACGAGGTGTGAAAGGTCTTGCTGCAAGTTTGAGCTTGCCAAGGGGCTTATTACATGGGTATCCTGGAAGCTGAGTGTATGAATGTATGAGAAAACACACGTACATAACTTCACAACACTGCCTGTTACAGGCAGACATTTGTATAACAACAGGTGAAAACCAAGGCCCACTATTTAGCAAAACTCTTCACTACCACTTTTCATCCCTTCCATCAGCTATGTTTGCTGAGAAGCAAAATTCATGGCAAACACAAGAGTGGAACAGGAGCACATGCCTGGTTAGAGATGCGTCCACACCTCTGGAGGTCATTTCCTGATGTCATAGCAATCGTCGTGGCAATAGCTGGTGGTGGACTTGTTTTGAGGCTATTGCAGGTACAAATAAGTTGAGAAAAAGCTTGCAGAAGGTCAATCCTGAGTTTCACAAATCCACACTGAAAGCTCAGTGGATTAAGTGGCGTACTAGCAGCCTGAAACACAGCAATAGGAATGTTGGCAATCTAGGTCAAAAGCAACCATGATAAAATAACATTGCAATGGCACGAAACTGTCTCGTCTCACAACTGAATTCAATTCTAAAAGCTGCTGTTTTAAAACACATTTGAGAGATTTGATCAATTTAAAATTATACTGAATATAAACAACACAGAAGTAATTATTAATCCCTATTTCAAGTGTATCACGCTTGTAACAAATGTGACTCAAGCTGTTACAACACTATTGGGGGACCTATTTCCTTTTTTACCAAGGCTAAGCCATTAGTCTTCAGATTACATTAGTCCAGACAGTCCTTACCATAAAAGAGGTCACACTGAATTGGAAGGGAAACACAGGGACTGACAAAGTGATTCCCTGTATCAGCCAGAAGAGAAGGAATTGGCTGAAACTACCTGCAGCAGGAGGAAGAGGCAATAACCTTGTGCATTTTGTGAAATGGAACATTACAAAGGCACTCAACCTTGCATTTGATGCAGACAAGAGAGAGAGAGTTCAGTGACAACTAAGAACAGTAAATAACAGAACTCCAGGAGGGCAGACATGCTGTGGTTGTTTAGAAGATATAGTCCTGTGAAACTCCTCCCTAAGACTTTATCTGATGTGTGAAGCATCTGTGACAACTCAGGAAACCCAAGGTGGGGGTAAACTGCAGCACCCGATATTTCATATTAGCTAGGCCAGAAATCCATTGATTTTTCTTATACTGCTGGATTTTGAGAACCCATTTTTCTTTAGGAGGGGGAAAAGCCTTCTGGAAAACAAAGCATTAAGACCATCTCTTACTCAGACAATGGCAGCATGTTAAACCCATGCACGTTATCTCCTGTGCTTCTTATTCATCAACAGAAGAGGTTACTGCTGAAAGCAAGAAGGTATAACCCATTCCAAAAACCTTATGAAGATCCATGTCTTTGCCAACAGGAAAGCAGCAAACTCACAAAAAAAAAAAAATCTAGGAACTGGCCCACTACTGACTAAAGAGAAGAAACATCAGCTAATTGCAACCACTTTAAACTACTGAGCTAGATTTCAAGCAAATAAGGCTACTTCAGCCCTTCTTACCCACTCCTTTCCTTTGCTTTCTCCTCTCCAAGGGCATTAAAAAAACAGAAGAGAGGCCTTTTGAACGGAAATTGTTCAGTTGATTTTTCAAGGGTGGTATCAGAAAATCCTCTGTAGGACACCTCACTGCACTGTAATTGCTCCACAGAGACTACAGGCTTTTATAGACAGTAAAGTACCAGCACTTAGAGCAGAAAATCCAGTCACAAATTGGACTTGACTCTTGCAAATGGGAAGACAAGCTTGTCTTATTAATACTCAATTTACCTTATCTGCTACCCCTATAAGCCATGGGCAATCAAGGAGTTACAATTCTTTCTAGAAAATGGCAGAGTTCTTTGGCTCAGCCAAGCTCTTCAACAGCACTACTTCTTATCAGTGTATGTGGAGTTAGCACTACTTAATCAGTGGTTATTTTAGTGCTTTTGTTCGACTTCTGTATCTTCACTAGACTGGCAGCAGTGGAAAATAAGCACAGTGCTACCAAACGAGATGCATGTTTTTGCGCAAGAAAGAGCAGGTCCTAGTCAAAATTCACTACAAGCAAGTACGCAGAGAGACAGATGGGGACTGCGGTCAATCTGCTCCACAACAAGACCCTGCCCTCCACCCAGCATCCATGAAGAAATGGGACTTCTTCCTCAAGTGGGCTAACTCACGTGACAGAATGTGTTGCACAGAGCAGTGCAAGACAGACAGTTGCATGTCTATCAAGAAGGCATTGAGAAATCTTCTGACAAGTATTTCATCATTGCTTAAGCTGGGCTGAGTAAACATCTACAACAGATTTACTGACGCGGTGTCTTCCAGATACAAAGTAGACAGCTCCATAGGGCTCATCATATGCACTAACAGGGCTCTGCAGTACCAACAGTGCCGAGTCATGCCCTACACCAAAAGAGCAGCAGCAGTAAAGCTAAACTCAGAGGGAAGAGACAGCAAAGGTCTTCAGCAGTAAGACTACCATGTGCACATTACACTCTGCTTCCCTTTGAGATGCTGGGTGCTGTAGGTGCAAGCAGTGAGTGGCTCCTTTTACAACTGATACACACAAGGTTAGGAATTTGCTCAGAGTGATACAACAGCCAGCTGTAAAACCCACTTCCTTTTCTCTAGTCCTCAAAAACCTGTTCCTATTCCTCTGGACCACAGCAACTCACAGGGAAGGTACTGCACCCAGCAAAGCACTACGTGCAACCAGGAAATGAAGTCAGCAGGGTTAATGATGACAGGAATCCTTCAACAGAAAATACCCCAAACCCCAGGGAAAGGCTCGTTAAATTACTGACTCACAGAATGACCTATTGAAGCCAGTTATTTTCCTGCCTCTATTAAATATTAACATCTAATTAGATGAGGTCTCCCCCTCAGTGTCTTTTAGACACTAAAGAAATCTTGAAATGCTGGATTACAAGCCTTGTTCACTCAGCCAACAAGTTAAAGACAAATACTTCAGGAATGATAGAGCTTCCACTCAGAAGGCAGAGGTGAAAAATTTACATCCTTCTTGCCTCTTGAGGAATATTTACTAATAACCAGTAGTATCTGAACCTTATTAAACAATAATATCTGGATTGTCAAAACACTTGACAGTTCCAGTAACTGAAAAAAAGCAACTTAATTCAAAAAACAAAGAACTGCACATAAATGTTCCTTCATGGAAACTAAAATATGAAATTATTGTGTGAAGCTGGATTGTCTTTCGTTAAGAAGCAACTTCACAGTAAGAGCTGGTCCATATTCATTAATGGGTTTTTTTGTTAACATTCTTAGCCATCACAAAGTTTCCTGCTATTTTCACCACTCCAGAAAAACAGAAAGTATTTGCAGGAAAGCAGGTACCATCTGAACTCTGCTGATTGTCCTCCCTCCTCCTAGTAAGTTGGTGTTGCCTTGTTGTTAGGATTCCACAGGATTACTTTGCCAAACAGAAAGCAACATGAACTCAGCAGGAAGGACAAAGACAATTAAATCCTTCTCCATATCTTGAGAAGACAGCAGCCAAATGGAGACAAAGTCCCAGGCTTGACTATTACAATAACGTTTTTTCAGCCAAAACAAGGACTGGCAAATTTTAAGCACTGTGACTTTAAAACCAGATGTGTCTGTGTGATCATATCACAGGATTTGATCAAGGCAGGAAGGGGTGGTGGTGATGAAGTCCCAGGCTTGACTATTACAATAACGTTTTTTCAGCCAAAACAAGGACTGGCAAATTTTAA